>LD355390.1:14930-25129 GCA_001465055.1 Ptychodera flava | reverse complement strand
CCCAGGATTGTAATAAGAACACCCCAAAACATGGTGTCGCCACTTCTCTTTTGTTGTCCCGTACCGTAAAATTTTTTTTTTTTTTGTGGGGGGGGGGGGGTAGCCTTATACCTGTTTCCTTTTGGTACTAGGTGTGTAAGTATTCACATCAAATGACTAAAAAATTCACTTCATGGGCAGATTCTCGAAAAATTGCTTTTTCTTGTCTAGTTAATGAAAAACAATATCCCTAAACTAAAATATGCATGGGCTCCCAGCCTTTGTCACAGGGCTACCAACTTCAGAAAATGGTAGCCCTAGTGGAGTACCAGGGGGAAAAGTTAATTTTGAGCACTGATGACATATAACTGTTTAAGGTCCACCTAAGGTACTTGCCTTCTTATTTTCAAAGCAATGCAAAGCAGTGGTTCTTGAGTTATTAATTTTTGACCATTTTCACATTTTTTAAGCTCATTTGCATAATTTTGGCAATGCAGACTTCATTTGAACAAAATCCCATCTTTAGCCCAGGGTGCATCCACACACCAAATACCAAGCTGAAATGTGCAGCGGTTTGCGTGTTTTTGATGTTGACGGACATACTGTACATACGTACTGGGGTACATACATACATGCACATACCGGTATATACATACATATTGGTACATATATACATACAGACGCCACCGACTTCAGCTTATACGATAACCTCACATTGGTATACCAAATGTGAGCTAAAAATCACTTATAGTTTTAATGCTAACTGGGAAGACCAACTATTTACTGCTGTAATTTCTGTTTTCCAAAACGTCAAACTTACGGTAGTTTTTTGGCTTCCATTGCAGCCACTTTCTGCAGGAAATCCAAGCGTTTCTGCTTCTCCCACACAAACGGATGTCTGTAATTAAAAGATATCTTAGTACACATACCACTATACATGGTGCATGGTGTTGGACATTTGCTATCCTTTTTGTTAGTTTCAATCATTTTGGTGCAGTTGTTACAGTATTGTTTTCAAAAGTTGGATCTTCTTACAAAGTAATGGGGAGAGGAGGTAAAGGGGTAAAAGAGGACCATCTACCTCTTATGTGATACTCTTAAGCTCTTGCCTTTTAGAATATCAAAAACAAAACATTGCAGTTGTTTCTCTAGGTTTCTCTTGGCGGGAGAGGGGGTGTTCTGATTGAAGGAAATTTTTTTATTAATAAATTATTAAAATTATGCTATGCAAATTTTTTTTTCAAGGTAGATGTATTTCCAAATCAAGGTTATGGCATGGATTAAATGTCAAATTAAGACTGTCTCTAGTTCTTACTCTTTTCCATTCATTAAAAATTTAATATATTAGAAGCCTACACAAAGCTTACACATTCATACTTCATTCATATAAGTTAACAACATAGTTTTGGAATCTGGAGGCAAACACCAGTTGCCAATGTTTCAGCTTTACCTCATCTTTCTACGGTAGTTTTGTCATTTAAATGTGGCTTGGCAGATTGTGTGTTGCATCATTGGCAGCAATCATTATGCAGAGCGTCAGTATCACATTTTGTGAATATCAATATCTTATGACCTCATTGTAGGGGGGAACAATGATGACGACTTGGCACACACTTGTGTCTATTTCAACCCTTTGAGTACCAGAGTAAATTTTTGTTGCCTTTTGCAAACTATACTAACGTCAATTTTTTTCCAAAAAATCTGATTGAAAAATTGTAGCCTATTAAATGTGATGGCCATTTAGTCGTATCAAAAACACTTACAGAAAGATTTATAAAATTGATAAAATTTTGCACTAAAATTTGGTAGAAAAATTAGGGGGGATTTGCTCTTTCACACATTCTGAAGAAAATGCTAAAATTGCACCATCATTATTTAACGCAAGACATGCATGCTTACCTGAGAACTTGATCAATTGATGGTCTTTCCCTGCGTTCTATCCTTATCATCCACTCTATTAAGTGTTTGGTTATCTCACATTCAAGCTCTGACAGGTTGTACTTTCCATCACACACATTTTGCTGTGTCTTTAAACATTCACCCTGTGATGCGAGTTTGCCAAATGGATGGTGACCTCCAGTGAGAATGTAGTACACCAACATACCAGCAACCTGTAAATGATGGATGGAGGATGGCTTTTTTGATATCTGGTATATAACCCTTTCACCACTATGGTTTGGCCCAAACCCATTGTTATCAATGTTGATTGTGGACCTGTTTACTGGGCATTGGGCAACCTGATTAAAATCAGATATAGAGGACGGCAACGTCTACTTACGCGTACACGGTATTCTCTTGCTGTCGCCTCTCACTACATCTGACCAACTCCTATAGAAAGTTACGTTCAAATCTCAAGCTCTGGCGAGAACAGCCGACCTATCAGAAAGTGCCTTACAGAGAACAATGACTCAACTCGACTGCATACATTTGTATGCATGAAGAAGACACATGAAAATCAACATGGCATCAAAGTGTGTAACCAAGCCATCCACCAAGTTGTAAAACAAAGGTGCACAGCAAATTTTAAAATCCCCTGTTTCTGTAATTTTAATGTTGAAACATGCATTTTATTAATAACTGTGCAAATGGAAATCATGCGGACAGACTTTGAAATCAGCCTTGCGTACTATGCTGTGTGTTCCCGGCGCCCCTACATGGCCTCCCACTACAGCCCTGCTAACACTCATAGGAATACACAGCGACATCGCGTAACGTGCAATCTGATTGGCTGCTTCAGAGCGTGACATTTGAATGTGACCTTCTATGGGAGTTGGTCAGATGTACGGTAGTGAGAGGCGACAGTGAGAGAATACCGCGAACGCGTGTAAGTAGAGGTCGCCGTACCCTACATCTGATTTTAATCAGATTGGGGATTTGGGTGAACAGGTTGAGATGACTTAGGTTTTCAGTTGAGTAAACCATAAATTTGTAAGCCGAGGATTACGGATGGACTTTAACCCTTTCACCATCATGGTTTGGCCCAAACCCATGATTGTTGACCTGTTACTGGGAATTGGGTTTAGCAGGACTTACAGGTAGAATGTTGGTAACAAAGTGTGATTCCTGTACAACTACAGTATGTGTACCAGGTACACATAAACTTAAAACATGTGAAAAAGTAATAGGCAAGGCACATACAGTTTACCAAATCTTCCATACCGGTAGATCATTCACATATTTTTCAGTTTCTCAGTTTAAGTTTCAGGTTACAATGTTTAAAAGAATTTGTTGTTTGACAGATTGACATGTCATCTTTATCATGGAGTAATCTTGTTTTGCATGACAGATAATTTGCAACGATGATCACTAAAATGCCACCAAGTATTTCAGCTTCAACAAGTTTCCAAGAATGTTGACTGACAACTTTAACGGCACACTAGAAATTAGTAGCCAACATTGTGACGATGTATATATGTGCAAAATGATTTGCTTTCAGTTTCAAGAACTCCTCCCCAAAACACTAATGAAAAGAAACTTTCCTTACATGGATATCACTCTGTTTGTTACAATCAACAAGTCCATCTGTCGTGGTCTTGAACGCCTCTGGTGATTGCCAGCATTCTGTCCCTGTGATATTGAAAGTACAATACAATTAAGTGTGTCTGTGATCACATATGGGTGCACTGCATGGGGAGATAACATGTCAATATATCGTGGTTAATATTCAGTATCACAAAAATCTATTTGAGGATTTTCTATTGAAAAGAAAGAAAGAAATACCTGCATCTGCCCTGGTCTTGATTGTTTTCCTGGTCTTTGTTCGATCCAACTGACGACTTATTCCAAAGTCACTCAGCTTGGCCTTGCCATCAACACCAATCAGAATATTCTGGGGCTGAAACCGAACAAAATCATGAACTTGGTGAATTTAACACTTTGTGATACATTTGTTGTAGTCTTCCCGTGAAACTGGTCAGGAATTTCCTACAACTGTAGACTACATTAGCACAAGCACTCTTGCCATGAGTAGTGTGTGTAGTGGTGATATAACGATCTTCTGCCTCAAGAGTATCAAGTCAATAGTTGGGGCTATAATGTTTTATGACATGCCTGTCCCATATAATTTTCATACAAAATCTTTGGTTTGGTTTGCAAATGACCATCAATGTAAACAAAACTCCATAAATAGATAAAAAAAAATTGTCATAGAATGGTGCATGAATATATATTTGAATCACTGTTGTTTGGTTGGATCTGGTTCGGGTGCAGGAAAGTGATGGCAAGGTGGCCTGCTACATAAGTTGCATCCTATAGAGACGTTACATTTGATGAATGAGGCAGATGTAATCATAATAGTTGACTTATTCTTTATTTTCAAATGTGATCCTTGGCAGTGAAGTTCAAGCTATGCAATAATGAATGGGGTATAGAATAAAATTGTTTCAGTCAAAATATGTATTAATGAACTGTGATTCATATGGTTGAATGGCCGTCCAACGGCTGTGCTGTTCTTATAATAACAGGCACTAATACTTTTCAGAGCTGTGATAGTCATGCAATAACATTGACATTTTGAAGAAAAGTGCAATTTCAAGCATATCATACATTTAACAAGTCTTTGTTGATGACACAGTCTCCATCTGTTAATTACAAGTCCTCTGAGAGTGAGGATAGAGTTGTGTTCATTAATTGGAGCTTTGATTAATACTTTGATACAGATCAGGCTTTATGGCTGAGAATGAGTTCCATGGTGGTGAAAACATAAAACCCATCTTGGCTCCACCCTTATTAAAGGTACAGTGTCACCATTAATTTGCATATTCCATATATGGTAAAGGGGCGGGGTTTAGCGTGCTACCCTGTCACAGCTGTAGCTGTTGGTCCACATTTGATACATCAAAGAACATGGTAGTGGTCTACGCTACTAAGTGCGCTATGGCTGGTCGTGTGGAGGCGCCCTTTTTAAAAAGCGGCCACCCGCGCAAAATCTGTGATTGGCCATGAAAAAACAGGTGACTGAATACCTTTAAAAAAAGGTCATTAAATAAGACCAGTAGTACCGGTAATTACCGGTAATCAACAGGATGTTGCCAAACATTTTTTCATAACACTGACAGATTATCACAGCTGCCACATTTAAGAAAATTTGATGCAGTGCTTCTGCACATTAACCCTAAAAACAAAAATTCAATATGTATGCAAATTAGCGATTAATTGAAATGATACCACTAAGTATCACTGACTTGAATTATAGCACTGTGAGATATCAATCTCTGTACAAAGTTTAATCAAGTTAGATGTAGTATTTCTGGACATATCACTCTAATACGGAAAGTTCATTAAATATGCAAATTAAAATTTATTAACATGATACTGATAAACGTCTTTATTCACTGTTTAAGCAATGTAAGCTCGATATTTGTACTAAGTTTCCTGAAATTCATTGAACTATTTCTTGGCATATCAGCCTTATTTCGAAAATTCATTAACTATGCAAATAAGCAATTAATTGACATGATACTGCTACATATCTTTGCATGCCATTACATTACATTACATTATATTTGATGCAGCGGTTTTAGACATATCACATTAATTCTGAACGTTGATCAATATGCAAATTTAACAATTAATTGACATGATACTTGGTAATGTCTTCACACAATATTACAATACTATAGAAATAACGGGCGATGCACTGACCATATTATGGGCAAGGGCAAGAGGAAAGCCAAAAATTAACGGGCGAGGCTTGCCAAGTCGGTTAATTTTGGCTTTCCTCGCTCATAAATACATTTTAATGGTCAGAGTGAAGTCTGTTATTTCCATTTTATTATCGACAAACCAAAGAAAACCATCAAAATTTACGAAAATTTCCCACGCGAGCGACAACAAGGCCCAAGAACTTGTCAGTGAGTAGTGCGCACACTGTAAAAATGTTGCAAATCCAGAGAGTTTTTCAAAAAAGTGTTTAAACTTGGCCCTCAAGTGTTCCATTTTATTTTGTGTTTGATTGTGATCTTTGTACAAATTACAATTTAGCTGAAAAGTTACGATGGTTACGATATTATTCATATTCACGGGCACATAAATGAACCATTATTGCATATTTGTGGTCGGTCACATGGTTAAGGTCTACCAATTAAAATGCAATGGAGAGAGCATGGTAATGTAATGACAGATCAACATCTGTACCACATTTCATAAAATTTAATGCAGTACTTCTGGATATAGCCCACTAATTAGGAAAGCTCATAATATATGCAAATGAGCAATTAATTAACATGAAACTGCTAAGTGTCTTTGTACACTATTGTAGGATTGTGTGCTGAAGATTTGTGCCATGTTTCATTAAATTTCTTGCAGTATTTCAAGACATATCACCCTAATTTCAAAAATTCATCAAAATATGCAAATTAGCAATTAACTGACATAGCACTGACATATGTCATTGTGTGCTATTACAATATTGTATGGCCAACATCTGTTAAAACTGTCATCAAATTTAGCAGTTGCACCAAAAACAGAGCTCTAATCACCAATTATGCAAAGTAGCACTAATTTGGCATACCAAACCAAATTAAATTGACATACATATGAATGCAATTATGTTGTATCCTTGTATCAAGTTTGAACAAAAAAAGGCTCAGGCATGTCTATGATATCTGTATGAAAGGATCCTGGATTCCCTCTGGATGGACATCAAGAAACAAAACGGCCGTCATGCGACCATTTTGGATTTGATCACACATCAAATCGACGAGCATATACAAGACAGAGGGAGTAACCCATCAAGTTTGAATGATATCGCACCAGGCATGGCTGAGAAATTTGTGTGAACAGATGCACCAACATCAAATACAGGAAACAAAATGGCCATCATGCGGCCATATTGGATCAGATCATAAAACAAATCGACGTGTATATACTGGTATATGACACAGGGAGTAATCCTTGTACCAAGTTTGAATGAAATTGCTCTAGGAATCTCTGAGATATCTGCGTGAATGTACAGACGGACGGACGCACGCATATCACAGACATGATGAAATCTATAAATCCCCCTGGACAGTGTTCACAGGGACTAACCACCTTTTCAATATCTACATGTAAGTACAGTGACACTCTTAGCACTTTTAGTTCACAAAGCATTATCTCGGATGTCCCAATTACTTACGGCATACGGCATACAATTTAGAGACTTCCTGTGCAACAAAGGGCTGTGAAAGAGTCCAGCGTTTACAGGCTGCTTACATCACGATACATATGCAAGGGATAATTGAAAATATTGACTAGTTTTTCTACTCACCTTCAGGTCTCTGTGTACAATATTCTCACAATGAAGACAGTGCAGCCCATGCAACATGTCCATAACCAGCTGTTTTGCCTTACTGTCTAGTAAGTTTTCCTTGATCAGTTCTTCAAGATGATTGTCCACAGTTTTCTCACAGAGCTCCATCACAACATAAATAAAATCATCATTGTCATCTCCGAAGACATCCTGTTCAATGCAACCATGATAAAATTTGGGTCAACCCTCTATAATCTGATATAAACACTATGAACAGGTGCTGCTTAAAAGACAAAGTAATGATAAACCAAACAAAAATCTTGATTCATGCTTAGTATACATTTTTCTTCTTCAAAGTCTTTGGACTTTCTTGAAATTTCTGGGAACATTTTCATAATTTTGTCTTACACTGAAAATACAAGGTCTTTACAGATCTGATGCAGTCTTTTCATTATTTACGTTTGTAGAGGTTCTTGGAAACTAAAAGGCACAGTTATGCTCTAAATTTCATTGGTGTTCCAATGGTGCTTTTGCAAATTGAAATGTTTTTGATATTTGGCCCGTTCATTAATGCACAGGATTCAGGGAAAAAAAAGAAAACACAGAAGAAACAAGCCTAACCGCATCAATTATAAAGTAACCATTGCCTTCTAACTATTTCTTGCTGAAAGAAACCATACTTACATAGTGCTTGACAATGTTGGGAGATGACTTGATGCCTGGATATAGATTAATTTTATGTTCTATGTTATTTCTGGATGATATTTCGGCTTCGCTGTATAACATCCGTTTCACAGCAACTGCCAAAGCCTGGCTGGAATCCAATCCCAGAAAAACTCTGGTTCCACCTTGCCTAAATATTTGAAAAAAAAGGAAAAAGAGTACAGACGTTTACTTTCCAGCAAATGTATGGAAGAGCAATGATCAGTGTTCGCGCTACCACTCACCAAATGGCAAAATGGTAAATTGATTCACTCAATAACGACTTAAAAAGTCGAAACAATTGCCAAACTGGTGACTCAAAATTTGTAACGTTTGTTCACTCCGTTCTACGATGTTCTGTTGCATTGCAGTAAATTGTTAGACTTCTAAGAGAGTCTTTTGCCATACCGGTAGTACTAGTACCGTTACTCGTCCAAGTATAACCCCCTCTAATGATTTCAGATTATAATGGGTCATTAAAGTTAGTAAAATCACTTTTCAGATCAAAGAAACTATTAAAGGATGGTAAAACAATGGGACATAGATGTTTCTGTGACATCATCATACAGAAAATGACACAATTCTCCAGCACCCATATGAATGATCTGTGTCCCCAACTCTGCAGACACGTCCACTATATTGTTTATTATTATTCACATTCACAATATAGCTATGTACCGGTAGGGTCATCCTCTACACATGCAATTTCACTTGTTTTCAGCAATTAATCCTTTCATCTATGAAGTTTTATGGGTGACTATAACAATTTTCACTGCTAAGTTGTTGTTTTTAGTTCAGGGTTTATTTTAAGCAGAAATGTAACCAAAATGTTACATGTACTTCTGTATTCAGGGATTGTGTAATAAGTTTGATTTGAAACAGCGATACCAGGTAGTGTTCAATATTCATGCACGACTTCGATGTGAAGTATTACTCATTTTATTGAAGTACACTAGTAAGTAGCACTGAGAATACAAGTACTGTACATGTATGATGATGAGAAAGTGGCTGACTTCTGAAATGTTTGGTTTTCATTACTCTATAGATGTGTTTATGACCTTTGGCCCTTTAATATTTATGTGTTACCCTTGACCCCACCCCTAAAAAACATCTGGCTACTTGTGTTCACATTGCAGCTCGAGTAGCCAGAGCAAACCCTGAATTATGTATCATTGGAATGATGCAGTCAAAACAGTTCCACCTTCTTTGCTAGTTTTAACAGTACTAAATGAGGGATCATGTACTTTTTGCTGTTAAACTGGTTTCTAACAGTCCAAACTTTGACCATAGTGTATGCTCTCAGATAAATTCTTTACTCTGTTGTCTTGTTCTACACTACCCTCATACCAGTATTTGCAGCATGCAACATTATTGTTCATTGACAAATAACTGTTGTACATGTAGTTTAAGGATAAAGGTATCAAAAGTGAAAGCTGCCGAAGCTTCAGGAAGTCATTCAATTATCAATGATTACAGTGATTTTGAATTGTAAACAAGCTAATTATACAATGATAAGTTGGATGTTCTCAATGTTGATGACAAAAACAAATTAACATCAAACCCTATACATGGCATGCTGTTATTATATTGATGACAGTTGACAACAGGAAAAATATCTGTTGATAGAATCAATTTTCTTATATAAGAGATAATCTTTGATTGTTAGATATTTCAAAGAGCATAATTTGTTTCAGAGGCGATGGAGACTTTAAAGGCCGGAGACAAAATCCCTTGCATCAAGATTGTTCTAGTCTGTAAGAGGATTTTGGAAGCATCATAGCCTTTTGTTTTGCATCAACATTGTACTCTAGTGAGTCAATTTCCTGACAAGACTATTGGATGCCTGATACAGGCCTTTAAGGTGGTTGAAACCAATCTGTGAAGCCAAATTTGCGCTTTATGCATAAAAGTCTAAGATTCTTGTGTCTGCTGTCAGGCCTCATCACGTGCCCTGGCAGTTTTTGTCACACTGTCTATTGTAAAAACAAACAGACAATGAGTGTAATGAAGCCTTATTATTCTTCTTTGAATTTCTATACGTGCACAAGAAAAGAATAAAACAAACAAATTGAGAAATGATCACAGAGACTCAGAGACCAATACCCAATAACTGTAATGGTCAAGTCACAAGTGGTACAATATTTTCACAAAAAAATATGTGGAACAACATGAGATATGACAAACATAGGGCCAAAGTCCCTGAAGCTACTATAGACATGGATACAAAATTAAGTATTTCCTAACTGTATGAAATTATCTCACTAAGGTCATCCTAGGGACTTGTAAA
>LD355390.1:0-12838 GCA_001465055.1 Ptychodera flava | reverse complement strand
ATACATACATACATACATACATACATACAGACTGACGACGGACGCCGGACGGATACCCATCCCAATAGCTTCTATAGACTATAGTCTATAGTAGCTAAAAAGGGAAGAAAACATGTTATATTTTCTTTCTTGTGAATAATTATTTTGTTTGAAAATTGAATTTCATCCATTATGTTGACAATTTATTGTTTCCTGTAATTACATGGAAGTGTTATGTCGAGGAATCATATCAGGAAAAGGTGGAAAAAGAGCAAAAATAATGGAGTAGAAGTTATGCTTACCCTTCCTTAATGAGATACTTTTTCTTCCCAATTTTGAAGGTTTTCAGTTGTAAGAAGTCCTTCTCTTCCTTATTCAGCTGTGCTATCTTTGAGGTCCACACTTTACTGCTTGATATTTCCTGGTGTACAGAGTTGAATGGAAAATTACATTTATGGCCACTTTAAGTACAGACCTGCACACTTATGTCACATAAAATGTCAAGGTATTCAACAAAATTTTGCTTAAGTTTTCCCACGGGGGTTTGGAGTGAACAAGTTACTTTCCAAATGTATGTTTCACAGAAACAATGATTCCCTACACTGTCCAGCGCATAAGGTTGAAGACGTTTCAACAACATCGAGTGAACTTGTTGTCTCTAAAAAGACATTAGGCCAAAAAAAGAAAAAGAAATGTTTCTGGTCAGCGCGCGCGTCACTTGAAAAACAGCGCGTCACCCTTTTTTTTCTCGTTGTGGCCCGCGGCCGTGGCTGACACCAAACCAAAATGGGTAAAGAGAAAGAGACAATTCTTTGAGGGGCATGATCAGTGACTGCATGAACAGTATATACATGTATGTGACTTTATTGATAAAACTATAAAACTGACCCTCCTCCCTCCCTTGAGGGAAAAAAATAAATAAATAAATAAAATAAAATGCGCGTTGCCGCACCATTTTTTAAAGGAAGACCTAACCAGAAACATTTCTTTTTTTTTGGCCTTAATCTACCATACATGTATCCCTTTGATCTCACTCCATTCCCACTTCTCTCCTCTCACTAATGATGTGATGTGTTTGCCAACAATTGAACTCAGTGAACTTAGCATAAACAAATGTATTTAAGAACCATACTTCAGAATAAAGACAGATAGTGATTCATAAAGCTACACTTTGTATATCAAGTTAATCAGATTAATATCTCACCTTGTTTACACTTCCCCAGGTGTATCAGCTTCTTGACTGTCCAATGGCAGTTGTCCTGCACTTTGCCCATTGGTGTCAGTAACCTGCTGGTCTAGTAGGCGTACCGGTTCTCTGTTGCCAATGGCTGCAACCTTTGGTGATGGAGTTTCAAACTCACTGGCTGGTCGTTTGTTGGCAACCTGCTGGTCTAGTTGACGTACCGGTACTCTGTTGCCAATGGTTGCAACCTTTGGTGATGGAGTTTCAAACTCACTGGCCGGTCGTTTGTTTCTCGGTTGTGAGTGTGGAGGAGGGGAAGAAGATGCTGTCTCTCTACCAATCTCTACTTGTCCCTCATGATGAGTGAAGCCTTCGTTGCTCTCTGATGTAGCTGCCCCAGTGGTAGCAGGTGTTGCTGGTTGGTTACCACTAGAATTTGTGTCTGCTGCAGTATAGTTAAATTCATCATTCTCATTTGACCCGTCTATCGGAGAAATATATGCAGAGTCATTTACAGGTATACAGTCGACTGTACCGGCAATCTAAATATGCCCATATACGCTATGGTATTCAAAATGCCCATGTGAGGGTGCTGTTTTTAAAAAGCGACCACCCGCTTAAAATCTGTGATTGGTTAGATTTTGTCTTTCCATGGAAACTGAGGCAAAATTGGAACACATGACAGTATAACTTTAAAAACGGTTTTATCAAAACAAAAATACAAATGTTATAGATGCTTATTAGTGTTCCCACTTAGACTTATTTGCGTGTGATTTGCAAAATGTTACCAACTGCTCTCACTGTGAAATTTCATGTTTTGTAAAACCACAGTTTCAGTCATTTTGATTGGTATTAGTTTTGGTAATGATAAACATCAACACAATTGGGGTGAAATGTGCGATCTCAGTGCCACTTTTGCTTCTGAGTTTTGAGTTTTAGTGCTCCTTGGTGGCGCAGTAGCTACCAACACACAGTACATATACGGTACATGTATACATGTAGTTTCAGGGTACATTGTGTTCATGACAAGATTTACTCAACTCGATAAATTAGCATATACCGGTATACAGAAGATGCAACATGGCTGCCTCTTTGGTCACTGTACCCTTCGGGCACCAAAGCCTAAGTTGCACATCCACTCAAAACCTTAGGGAGAACACTGATCTTTATGACATATGTACCGGTAAGTAAAACATGTTGATTACCTGAAGCTCCAATGCTTTGCCTTATAAACTCCTTTTGGGAGTCTTCAAGCTTCTTGATAAGATCTTCTTTCAGGTCTGCAGCTGTACTGAAGGCAGTGTCTGATCCTTGTAATTTCTCTGTGATTTGTTCAGCCCACTTTTCACTGTCTTCGTTGACTGATCCGGAATGTACTCCCACATCAACACAGCTGAAGGAATTGTAATCACACTCTGGGAATAAACTATCAAGGAAATCTGCAATACCAGAACAGGAAGGCACAAGGACTGGAAATCCTGCCTGAAGAGCAAAATATGCCGGAAAGTTGAAGGGGTCCTTCTTCTCCGGTGCCACAAGGAGGATACTTTGCTGCATCCAAGTTTCCATGTCCTGCACTGAAAATGAACTTGCTAGGTTTATCTCCAGTTTTCCTGATTTCCCAGTCTTCTGCAGGTATTCCTTAAATTTTTTTCCGATTTCATTCTTCACTCCATATAAATTCCATACCGGAATGTGCTTCACATGGAATGAATGATACTGGTCGGCTACTTTTCCCATTGCCTTGGCGATGACTTCATATCTCTTAAAATCATCTTCTGTCTTGACATTGCAGATTGTGAGGATCTGTTGCTTGCCTTCTGGTGGAGGTTTCAACTTCATTGTTGTGAACAGCTCCATGAGACCAGGATAGTAGCGGAAATGTAGTTTGTCAGATAGTACGTTGTACTTCAGCTTGAAGTGCTCATGGACACGGTCACCGATGGAGAAGATTACGTCAGCTTGTCTTGCATACTGTACAGCGTTTGTTTCAAAGTTGGGTTCTCCAACTTCTTCTGGAATTTCGTGATTAAAAAGAATAAACTTTGCTTTTGGCGCGATATTCTCTTTGATTTGGATGCAAGCCTCAGCAAGGGATTTATCTTCTCCCAGGACAAGGTATCCCACCACTACATCTACCTTACCCTTCAATGACTTGGCCAGCTGTGGAAATACACTGTTATACAGGGTTGACAGCCAATCTATGGTTGGTTCACCCTTTGTCAGTATAGCTACAATTCTTCTTAGAGGATGTATGACTCTGACACTGGCACCACACTCTTCATGGTTCGTGAATTCCTTGTCAGACACTTCTAACGACGTGGAATATGTCTCTGCTCCTTTCCTGGCCAAAGTGAAAGCCAGTATCTTGTTAACAATTGCCAGTCTGTCGACGTCATTATTCCATTTATTACTCACAAGCAGTACCATTTTGCCTGAAAGAGATCAACATTCTTGTAAGTTGACAATACACTGTATTGTTTTAACAACACAGTATTATAAAATAAATCACTGTGGTGAGAATGTATACTTGAGATCTCTGATCATGAGGGTTCATGTATTAAGGAGGCGCTGCACCCAACACAGCATATTTTGCTCAAAAATCATGTTTTTACAAATATTCGTTCAATTTTAATTAATATGTTGACCCAAGATTAAAATATTGGTGGGGTTCACCTTTTAGCTTGTCAAGCAGTTGTAAGTTTTGTGATAAAGAAGTGTTAATTTATGCAAATGAATGCAAATCACCCAATATCCTGGCTTCTTTTTCCTCCCAATTTGGAAAGTTCCAAAGAATTTAACTCCACTCTGGCTGGGTCAAATTTTCTGAAATTTTCACATCATATTCTTTAAATGCTCTTTAAAAAATGACTATTTTGTTTGGCAATAAAGTTCTTACATTTAAATAAGAGGCATTTGAATTTTACTAATCATGATTTTAATCACTTTTTTTGAATGTCAGTTTTTCAATCCTTGCCATTTTTGAATGAGGATAGATAATGCAAAATAAAATAGTCATTTTTTTCTACATATACTCTTCTTTCAAGTTAAATATTACATTTCAGAAAATAGTGTCAAACTTTTTACTTAAATTGATTTTTATCATTAATACCAAAATTGAGGATTTTTACCCCAAATATACGCCCACTTCATCTTTTGAGTAAATTACTTCTACTATACTAAACTTTAGAGTCTCTGCTGTTTGAAAATATATAGTATGAGGAGGTTTCCTTGTCATCTTTGATGAGAAATATTGCTTTGAAAAAAACAGTGTTGGCAACATGCAGCTCCACCCTAAGAGACACTGATATTACTGGTAGGGTTGCAAAAAAATTGGAAATAGAATTGTTTCATGCACTGTGACCTATTTGTTCCAGATTTCAAAACCTTTTCAAACAAACTACATGTAGGAACTTCCTTGATATTTCCATATGTCAGTCATCATAATACTTTTAAATTATTTCATTTGAACCAAAGACATCACTCTGGAGTCAAAATCCTGTCCCAGTGCCCAAGAGGGCTCACTGCAGACAAGATCCATTTTCTATGTCATGGGCAATGTATAAACACCATAATAATATAGATACCGATGTAAATTAACTTATGGCAACAGCAGTCTTTACACAGAAACTGAATTACCCAAGCAAGTGGTAGATGGAAAAATAATCGCAATCATACCAATCCATAATCCAATGACAGTAGGTCGGAATTCGGAAGACAATAGTTGTAAACATAGACACAAAACAGCACAGAACAGACAGTAAATAGACGGTACACAAACAAAGTCACATTCATGAAAGAAAGATATATGGACCTCTGGCCAGAAGACCAAGAAGTGATGTCAGGTGTTTCGAAAATTAGCATACAGTATCACAAGAAAATTTACTTTTGATCAGCATGCCTAATTTTGAACTCTATCTCCTTGGCTCTTCATATTGTGTACTCAAGAAAGTTTTTGCCTGAGTATTCATAGATGCCAAGCAACAAGTTAGCTCACCACAAAAGCAATCTACCGGTACAGTCAACAATGTGAAAATAACCAGAATAAATGCAGACTATCTGTGAAGTACTTTCATTATGCAACTTTAGCATTTCATAAATGGGAAGGGAATGCGTTTGGTAGTTAGTATACTGAAAACTGCCATAATGTGGTTTTCTGGCCAGGTTGAAGTTGAACTTGACATGGCCATGAACACCTGAGAGCGATCATGGTCAGCTCTTACCTACAGGTACATGTAGCTATGACTGCGTAACGCAAGGGCATAAATTCACTTCAAATAGTCTCTATCATTCTTTCCCAGTGTTAGTGTATAACATCATGCTAGAAAGGTGTATTCACAGAAAACTGGGTATACATGTGATAAATCCCCTGTATTCCTCACTCTTGTTGCTGCATTGCAGACTCTGATTCCTCATGTAGCGGGGAATCATTTGTCCGCAACACAACCACAAAAGTAAGGAATATGGGGCAATTATGCCGGTGTACCGTATAAATATCAAACGTACACTTTACTGGACTTCATTTTCTACAGGATGTTAAATCTGTTAAAACAATTTGCTCTCAGTTTAATCTCATTAAGGAATATGGATTATGGAATATTCCTCTTTAAAGAGGCATATTAAGAAAGTGAATTGGTTTTTTATTAAATCAACAGGGAACAAACACTTGCAAAGTGTGAATTAGATAGGTACACCCCTAGACAGTTAGCATACAGTATCTCATTAAGGAATTATCACTTTTAGCATCAGATAAGCCTTAATTTTGTACTTACCACAAGACCGTATAGCGCTCACTTGAACCTCACCAGAGTCTGACACTGCCTGATTCTGAGTACTAATATTCTTATGGACAGTGGTGGGCTGATTGTTGAGAGGAACAGTTGATGTGGTGGTATTAGGTCCTGCTGCAGATGAGGTTGATGGTTGCTGGTCTGGATATGGCAGTTTTTGAGTGATATTCCCTTCTTCAACTCTGTGTGTTGCTGAAGACGCCACTGCTGCGAGATGTCGCCGTCTTTGCTGGTTCCCTTCTTGTCCAGTTGGTTGACTTTTCCTCATGTCAGCTTCTCTTTCCACCTCTTCAAATGAGTAATGCCTGTCAAAGCCTTTCTCGAACCGAACTCCCACATGCTTGGCCAATCGGTGAAGTTTGGCAAATCGCAGGAGCATAATCAGCGTATCTGGTTTGAATTGTGACAACAGATTATGCTTCCGTAACTCCTTAAAAAGTTCTGAAGGGTGATCTTTTTTCAAAATCTCGTCCCTTGTGCGTCTGTCTATGGGCTGGCCTTGTATGGCTTCGAGACCTCTAACCAAATTTTGAAGGTCATCTTTAATTAAACAGAAAATCAAAGAGGATTGGGTTGGCATACATGTATGATGTCCTGCTACAGATAAGGGTGACCCTTTTATTTTTTTTGTTTCTCATCTCCAGAGGAATACTCGGACATGGCTGGCGGTCGAAATAAAAAACAAGTACCA
Organism: Ptychodera flava; assembly: GCA_001465055.1. Classification (NCBI taxonomy): domain Eukaryota; kingdom Metazoa; phylum Hemichordata; class Enteropneusta; family Ptychoderidae; genus Ptychodera; species Ptychodera flava. The sequence goes on along the minus strand of LD355390.1, from coordinate 6,195 downwards.
AACAAAATCAGTTTTTGTTTCAGTTCAATGTTCTCTCCATTCAGTCACTGCAATTTCTTGTCTTTCACTTCAGTGTTCTGTGCTCTCTGTCCTTTCAGTCTGAGTTGCTGCAATCTCACAATTTGAAGATGGTGGTGCTGTTGCCAGGATGATCGTCTCAGAGGCGGCGCAAATAAAAAAGTTTTTTTACTTTCATGTCGGAGCTAAAATTTACGGTCGGTCGGGAGATGAGAAACACAAAAATAAAAAATGTCGCCCTAATGACATGTCATGTATTCACTATATACCTAGCTGCCAATACCAGCATTGCAGTTTGGCTAAAAGCAATGACAAACATTTTTGGTTCGTTCAGCCTTCAAATGCAACAAGAAGACAACTGTGTGGACTACATGTATGTCTGTTTTATTTCATGACAAAACAGCAAGTTCAAGTTACAACTGTGTTTGCCAAACTACTGTACGTCAGTAGCCAAGAAAGTTGAATAATGACATCATAAGGAATTCAAAGACAAAATGCCCAAGACTGTCACTTGATTATTAAAGTAGAATAATGCAATATTCAGGAGCTTTACCGGTATAATATGCCATATTTGAAAGTAATTTCAGAGAAAAACACAATTTGTACAAAAAATGGTAAATTTGCCTTAAAAGTTTATATTTTCAACTTTCACCTTCAATTTGACCAAACCAAAGTCATTTGGGGAAAGTTCATACCATTGTTGATGGTGCAAATACAGGGATCTGATTGGTCGAGGTGTGAAAAGAACCATAGTATATTCGCGATATACCACAGCTGGTACACACGCAAGCTCTCAGGTTGAGCAGAAAGTCTTTTTGACATCCCATGCCAGAATTTCAATATACTGTTATGATATAATTATTGCAATAAATGACACCCAGCGATGGTATACCACTCGATTTTGACCAGTTCACTTTATACACTTGCTAACTCATCGTTAATCTCGCATGCCAGACCTGGAACCTGCATGCGGGGCGAGCGGCCAGCTGCGAGTAACCACAAGTTACGAGGTCTGGCAAGAACCAACTGTTCAGGAATGTGATGACGTCAAAAGTGGGCTGTCTTTCCTATGCTAATAAGTATAACTTTGAACCATCGCATACAGACGGCCTTAACGCACTTTCACTGTATTTGTCTACCATGTTTCACTTATCTACGCCGAAAAAACACTCTAGTAAAAATCTACGGCGAGAATTTATTTGTGAGGCCATTTACCACCAGCTCATCGACAGTCGAATGGGTCTCAAACTCTGAGCTTCCTTGGAACAGAGCAAAAGGAAAAAGTAAACTCAATAGAGGATGTCGACGATCAACAATGGCAAGCATTGATGCAACGCCCGGTGAAATCTTAAAATTAGAGATTGGCCATACGCTGTCGGCAAATTCACGGAAACGTCGTCTCCTTCCAGACAATCTGTCATGGCTACCTCCTGTTTCAGTTTCAGGCTGTTCATCATCACTTTCTTCACCGGCATAGGCCATTTTTGCAGATTTTTTTCAAAATGGTTACTGGGGACAGCGTAACCGTGATTTCATGAAGTCGTACTACTGTCTGAGGTCAATGTAATTGTAAGGCAGTTTACTTCAAATAAAACATTTCTGGATGAATGACACAATCATTCAGTCGAGTTCAAGGGGCTATTTTTAGACGCTCCACCCACATTCATGAGTAAACAATAGATGTACTCTTTCATCCAGACGATTTTCGAAGCATTCAATCTGACAGTATATATAGCACGTCAGTTCTAGCCAGACCTCGTAACCTGCGGTTACTCGCAGCTTGCGGCTTCGACGCTCGCGCCACATGCAGGTTTCGAGGTCTGGTATGCGAGACTAACTCATCGTGAGCTGGTCAAAATCTTGTGGTATACCATGGCTGGGTGTGCTGTATCGTTTAATTATTCAAAAATCATTTCTGGTAATGCTTCAGATGTTTTTCTGTTCCTGTGATGTCCTGATTTGAAGAGGTTTCATGAAGTAAAGAAATAAACGGATATTAAAACAAGAAAAAGAAAACTTAATTGTACATCTGACTGAAGCAATTCTATGAAATTATTTCATCTGTAGAAATAATTTACAACCAGTAACAAAGTGGTCTTTGAACAGGCAAACAACACTTCCATGGTTTTGGTACAACAAAACCATGGAACAGACAGAATTGCCATACATGTTCATGCCATACATTTTAATTGTCACTTTTACACGAAGGGAAAGAATATGTTGTTGGATTGTATCAAAATGTTATTCCAAGACAGTCAAATGTAAATAAACTTATTTCACTCATGAACTATGAGTTTTGAAGCATCTACCATTACGAGGAATTAATATCACATATTATCATAAATCTTTGTCAATACCGTTGAAATTTGTGAAGTTTTCCTCCCAGATTATTACTGATAATGTCACCTATCATCAAGCTTTGTGGCCCAAGATGTTATCTACATTGAAAAATTACTGGCATAACCAACAATGTCAAATAATACCAATGATGTTCCCCTCTCTGCTCATAATAGACTCAAGTAAACTTTGCACTCAATATTGTACTTAGCTTTGTCTCCTATATTATGTCATGCATAGTTTGCTTTGGTCCATTATAGGCTGGTAGGGAGGGGTACGTTAATGCTTATATGAATTTAAATACCTCCTCCAATGTGACCTCCAAGGTCGTTCTGGTACTGAAAGAAGGGATCCATTCTTGTTTGTACTTTTACTCCAAATCACACAGCCATCGATAGCCACCTGTCCAACCTGTCGAAAAAATAAAACATTTTGATCAAGTTTTTCCTTGTATTTTGTGATTGAGTAAGGAATGGTAGCTTACCTACAAAGCATATATAAAATAGATGAGACACTCCAGATATTATTGTTGACAAAAATTCTAAAAAATGGGCCCTGAGAAGATAATATGCATGCATCTATACAGATTACCAGGCTGCCCTTATTAAGTATGGTCAAATATAATCATCATCATCACCATCATCATCATTATCATCATCAAGACAGTAAATAAATTGATGATGAAAAGTGCACCCAATACTAGGGTACACAAGTAGACATTAAAAAGGCAATACACTGCATATTCCACACAATCTTTGAAGTAGTAACAAACCATGAAATATTTTGCTGTCACGCTGATGATCACTTTTCAAAAAGTTAGTGTTTAGGGATTCTGGGTCTTGTTTCTTTTACAAAATATTTGTCCTTAATTTTTCAACACAACCTTAACTATGAACATGCATGTTGTGGTGGAACTAGCTGTACTGGATATCTACACTCCACAGAACACCTTACAAAGTTAGGTTTATTTTATTGCAGGGTCATCTAATTGTACTTCAACTCAGTAATCAAAGAGTCTAACATCTGCTCTTTGCACTATCAAACAGGAACTGCTATATACTGTGATGTTGTCTTCTCTTGTAGTAGCATTAATCAAATGTTGATATTAAAAAATTCAAAAGAACGCTGAGATAATTTGAAGTCGAGATCTCATCCAAAGATAACATCAGACATTTGATTTTCTAAGCTATATACCACAGTACCACATGACAAATTGAAAAAACATCATTGATCACGTCTTTTCAACAAAAACACTTCACATGTCACTCTGTTACAAGTCCATACAGAGTAGCGTTAGGCCATAATTCTGTGTATTTTGTACAGTATGATACTAATGATGAGGTATTCTTTACAGAGGAACTCACTGTTAAAATGCTTGAAGTTCTTTTTGACAACATTACCAGTATAATTTGTTCGAGGACACATTTTCAAACAGTGCACAGTTCCTGTGCGTATTAACATGTATTGTGCCTCTTTGCTTATAGCCTAGAATTCTATTCGTCCGCTTGCCTCCGTACCTCCGACTCACTACCGTCTAGTCTCGTGAGCAGTATTTCGAGCTAGAGTTGTAAAAGCTGCAGTGTCAACACAAATAACATATTTGACGTCATATTAATTAGCTCTGCCCAACCAAGTCATAGGCCAATCATGAGAGGGTCATTTTCAGTGATTGACTTTGAAAGGGACGCTAGTGACGTCAGGGTCTCAGTTGGCGACCATTGACATTCAAATGAGCAGTTTTTACAACTCCAGCTCGAAATACTGCTCACGAGACTAGACGGTAGTGAGTCGGAGGTACGGAGGCAAGCGGACGAATAGAATTCTAGGCTACTTTGCTTACTGACGTACTTAAGCAGCAGAATTCATCCAGATCTTACTAATTCTTAGTCAAAAGATAAAAAGAGGGTGTCTTAATTTGGCTAAAGCTTTCAATGTACAGTCAGATACAGAGATGATGTCATCTATGCCATCTGTGATTCAATGTCTGTCTTAATGATTTATCCTGCTGAATTGGAGATTAACCCTTTTCCTGCCAGACAGTAATAACTGTATCACTTCCCCATCAGCCAAGTCAGTAAAAAGCGGTATTGAGCCAAAACATAACGTATTTTCACCCACTTGGCTTGGTATGTTAGAGCATCTTTTGTCCCAAAAAAATCAACTTTACAGTATTATGTTTTCAACAGCCTTCAAATGTACGGTATTATGTTAAAATACATCATGTGGAATACGTTGTGTTTCATTAATTTTAACCATCTTGACCTGGTGGTGAAATATGGACTTGGCAGGAAAAGGGTTAAATGAACTACTGAATTAGCGTCTTCTGCTTTCATATTTGGATAAGTTTCTCAGGGTCTCCTTTCCACCAGACTGTACACGAGAGATGATGATACCACGTTAATCATCACGCCTCACCTTGACACCAACATTCTACTCTCACCAGCCTGTGTGTTCACCATGGAGGCCGTACAACGCTGTGAACACTCGGTATTGTACGCAGGACTAGGTTACACCAGGCAAGGGCTTGTCTCTTCATTCAAACATGGTTTTTTATATTGACAAGTGTCATGGACTTGTTGACAAGTATTACGTGCCTCTCCCAAGCAGCCTTCCCACTGTTAAACAGTTTGTTTATTTTACAATTTGGATACTTTGTTGTCCTTTTGAAAGTGTTGAGTTTTGTACTAGGCCCAATTTTGGAATGTACCATACCGCACTCTCTGTTAATGCGAGTTGAGTGTAATACAAATGTAGGATTGATTGATTATATGTCATTTTCTCACGACTTTGACTGTGTTTATGTGTACAGGTACCTTGTTCATACATGTAGTATTGCTGAGCTGTACTGTGTTTGTCCTACCATGGAGCATGGAGGTACCAGAGTACCTCCATGCATGGAGATACCTCCATGGTAGTTAACCTCCATGGTGCTACAGAGTATAAACTGTCAATGACAGTGTCATGTGTTAAACACATGCACTTTTGACCTATGTATTTGGATAACAGGCTGGTATGATCACTGTTACTTAAATGAGGTCACCATACTGATATTAAGGACAAACCAACAACAGTGGCCGGCGACGACGTGATAATCACTTCACTGCAAAAACAACAACAAAATTACACCGCCATCGTTGGGCCATGTTTCAAAGGCCAAATCTCTTTTTGGCTAATTCTTTGCATAACAGACAAACTGAAGTTGAAATGCCATGACCGATTCAATCTTAAATACGAGCTTCCAGTTGCACTTATGCTTTCGCAATATCATAGTCAGCGCTTCATTGAAATTTCTTTCACGCAGCAAATCACCCGTTGAAAAGCACCGAAAGTAGAACTGGTTGCATCAGTACCGATTTGCTAAATAAAATTGAGTCGAGTACCTACTAGTAGGTGATAGTACACTACGCATGCTACAACAGCAAAGTAGTTCGACATTAATGAAACACGACCTCTGCTGTGTTTTATGTCACTCACGATCGGAAAGCATGGCTTCGTGTTCACAGTGGCTAAGCTCTGCGTGGCAGGGTGTGTTACCGGCGTATACGGCCTCCCGCGACGACTGTGGTGGGAGGCCGGTAACACACAGCCCTGCCACGCGGGGTCCAGACACTTCGCACCAAAACCAGTTCGCCCCACACAACTTCGTCCCAAAACCATTTCGTACCAAAACCACCTCGTCCCAAGTACTACTTCGCCCAACCCCACTTCGCCCCAAGTACCACATCGTACTAAAACCACTTCGCCCAAAGTATAGTACCGTCAACTCGTCCTGAAACAACGATGTTGCGACGTATCATAAGGTTGTTTTTACCTACAACTTGGAAGCATTAATGTATAGGA
>LD355387.1:113084-133373 GCA_001465055.1 Ptychodera flava | reverse complement strand
AATATATATATATATATAAAACACACACACACACACACACACTATATATATATATATATATATATATATATATATATATATATATATATATATATATATATATATATATATATATATATATTTCCACACCCACATATAAACTGTTGACAGTCCTTGTGCCTTTTCTGTCTCTCATTGATGTAGTCTCTCGCACATATGACGATGGGAGGAATCGCAAGCAAAAGCATACATTGGCACAAGGGGCTGTCCTCTGTTGCAGGACTTTTGGTGGCTATTGATTATTCATGATATATGACGTCGAGAACAAAACATAGGCAAAGGAGGAAATTTACATAGAGTTCATAGGTGCAAGTTAGATCATACAGTATGTTGACTTGTCTTGAGTCTGAAAACAGCAGATGTATTAAATATAATGTACATGTATGCATGTTATTCAGTTAAAACGAAAATATTTCTTGCAGTATTTAGTTTGAACGTCCTCTTAGCTTTTTTCAGACAAACGCAATGCAAGATGGCGTAGGTCCGATCCCACACTTATCTTACTAGCGTCGACAATAATTCTTTTCTGGCAGCATAATCATCAATAACTTGTCTTTGAAAGTCTTTGCAGTGCAAATATCTGAGTTCCTTCAAGGCTTTGCTGTAGTAAAGCTGCTTCACTGTTGCTATGTTGCATTGGTACTGTTTCCAGCTGGCCATGCTGTGGCCGGCTGACCTACGACCCACTTCAGCTGTCAATCATTGCCACTGCATGAGGTTACAACAGAATTTTCTCTGTTGTGCTGTTTAAGATGCAGCGGGACAGGACAGTCCCTCATGCCTTCTGCACTCACAGCTGCTCTCGAAATGCCCAGCTTGCATCTTCAGTGCTACACTTGCGATTACCCACACTGTCATATGTGGGAGAGACGACATCAATAAGAGACAGAAAAGGCACAAGGGACAGTCGACAGTCTAACCCACATACAACGAATGGATGAATGGCATGTATCTCTGCCAAATAATTATCAATTTAATGCTTAATAATAAAATCACGCTGCTATTTCTGCTAATAACAAAGCCTTCCATTAACTTAATACAATTTTTGCACCAGTAAAGTACGACAAATCATTCATGTTTAATAGTCAGAAATAATTGCCAGTATATCATATTCAAGTACCAACACTCTTTTCATAAAACATGAAGTGATGTTGTAATACTACACTTGAAAGCCTTTACCCTATAGGAGCCATTTACAACTTTTTGAATGAACTCTAGGCAGCTTGTTAGTCAATGAGATTAATAATTTAGCCGGGAAAGGCACCAGCTCTTGAAATGTTCACAAAGTCACACTAAAACTAAAATACGTTTTCATTCCTTTCATCATGTTTAAGTCATATATTTAGCGTACCTGCCCTAGTGTTTGATGTCTGTTAACAGCCTTGCAGACAGTCACCTGCAAGGAAAACCATGATAAATTGCACGTTAGGGGTCGATTCAGGTCAATTGATAAAAAGTTGATGCTACGCGCTTTAAAAGAAACGGTGTAAGAGCACTGAAATGTACCAGCATGACGAACATTTTTTCGTACTTTGGCTGATTTGCTTGGTCAGTTGGTGCAAGTCTTTGACTGGTATGATGGCCAACGCTCAAGGTCCCCAGAAGTTCCCTGGATAATGGCTAGGTGTACCGATATGTATAGGCACAGTGAGCAAAGTAATCGATATTCTCAACAGCTAGGTTATTACAGAAGGTTTAACCCTTTCACCGCCGTGGTTTGGCCCAGACCTATTGTTCCATGGTGACTTGGACCTGCCTACGGGGAGTTAGGGTGAACAGGTTAACAGGCAAAGACAAAAAAAGAAGCAAAACCGGGAGACTTATTTCTGGTCCTTCATATGATGCATATGTGTTTGGGCGATGCTGTTTTATTTTGTTTACCATTATTTTCGTCAACCAAATGGATATGACAGTACCAAAACAGGTTTTATGTTTTCCTGCTAACTGCTAAATATTTTCTCTTCCTTTTTATGCTATTTTTTTGCGTATAAAATGGCAAGGCACCTCTGCACACACAGTCGCTTGATTTTACAAATTCCGATACGATATTATGAATCATTAAGATTTTGTGTCATATCTCTCTTTGGGAACACTGTGGCGAGGATTTTATGTAAAAGCTGAGAAGGGGGAAAGATATGGCGTGCAGATCTCTAAGTGATGGGGCAATGACCAGAAATAATTTTAGGCCGTTACTCGCTTTCCGTAACCCCATCGTTTAAGCGTGTAAATATACATCATTAAGCAATATACCATGTTATCGCCAGTCACGATGAAGGTAGCCAGAAGAAAAAGAGTCAGTGGCGGAGAATTAGTCATTGATATTCCTAAAGCCGACTAATTTCATGCTAGACCGACCAAATCTGTAAGATTTATCAGTGGTGCAGTCTGGGAGATCAGTGTGACGTCCCAGGAAGCACCACTGTTTGTAAGTCGCCGATAATCAAGAATATCACGAACTGTGGGCTCATACCAATTGGTTATCAAGTCCTTCATCATGGATTACCGAAACCATGGCTTGGAATGAGTTTAGAGATGACACTTTGCCCGCTTGATGTAGTCAAAACGTTTGATAACTAAAACATGACGTATCATCATGGTGAAAGTCTGCATGAAGAAAAATGAATCAGAGATTTTTTTGGACCGAGAAAAAAATCTCAATATTACAATGTACACGACGACCTATTAACATTTCATACATAGAAGCAACTACCAAGTTCTCTCTCTCTCTCTCTCTCTCTCTCTCTCTCTCTCTCTCTCTCTCTCTCTCTCCGTTGTACTAAGTTACCTTGAAAGTACGGAGCGTAAGTCACACTTCTACTAATGAAAGTTTAACCCTGAAGCAGTGTATGTGAGAATGTCTTAATTACCCGTGCTGCAGAAACGACAGACTTCGATATTGAAAGTGGTTGTATCACTGATCTTGAATGTGGACTTACTCCATCATCAGTCACGAAGTATTAGAATGATATTCACGCTCTAAACCTATCACACGTAATAATTATTTGTACGGAAAGATGGAAAACGAGCCTGTGTAAAACTAAGTCACTGTATTGAATAAGATGTCTCTGTTTATCGATTCATGTACCTATTAACCTAGTCACTTATCATTTATCTACATAATTATCCATGGAAGTATCAATGCTATTTGGCAATGACAAACGTCCTCGCTTCCATCTGTTATCGCTGGCTACGAGCGGGATATCTTGTTCCGCGTGTCGCTAAGCTTTCTGAAAAAGCATTGTCTGTCGTGAATCATATCGGCAAATCGGGTGAGAAGTAAGCATCCCAGGGTCATAGATATGTTTCGCAATAAGAATGACCCTTTTCATTGGCCCATGGGTCTGTAGGTAGCCTCCATGGAGGATAGCGGACTTGAACGAACGTAGCGCAGCCAGATTAGATCGATCTGAATGATTTGACGGATATGGGTTGAACACCCAAGGGCACGTAACACACTTGAATCTTAAAGACAGTACACGCAGTTCCACGCCAGCTCACATGAAGTTTATGCCCCTGGGTCGCGGAGCTGGTATCGCGGATCGCTCTCAATAGAATTGTACAATGCCGATAAAATCACGGAAATCCACACTGACTTATAACTTGTTCTGTAATTACGGTGGTCAGCATCGTCGAGAGTCATACGAGAGCCGGGGAAGATGAAGCGACAGAATTGTTTTTGTTTTAACACTTCCAATATATGCTTGTGTGATATGCTAAGAACCAAATTTGTATTAGAGGCCAGAGTTCAGATTAACTATCCAACAGTGAACAGAAAAGTATCAGCATCAAACCAAGAAGCTTTCTGGAAAGGCGGAGAAGTTGCAACGTCAGTTTTATCAGCCTTTAAGAAGAGAATGTTATCCGGCATCCGATACCTGATCTGTGAAATGATTGATTCAATACAGTAAGCCATTGTGGCAGTTTAGTTCAGATTTTGTGTCCCCTGGAAAATAACCAATCGGAACCGAGTGTTATTCGAATGTCAAGGTTGTACGCTTCTCCAAAGTGAAAGACTTAAACTTTTGCTCAAGCTTTCCTCAATGAAACCTTCAAACATTCTCTTACCAAATCAAGAATAAAAATCAGGGGTTAGAGTGCAAGGTTTGGTACCAGAGAAACATATAACCTGACATTTTACCAATTCAAAATGGCCGCCATCCCAGTGTTAACTCTATGGGGAGAAGTTAAATTTTCGATTTTCAGAAAATTAAGCCGGCGATATTTACTCCAAGAGCTTCAAAATGAACCCCTCACAAATGGTAAACCAACATAATATTGTAAAAGTATGAGTGTCCGAATAGTAATATTTGACAGTCTTCACAAAGAGGATTATTAGCTGCACGTGTTTTGAACGCTATCGTTTAGCAGTTGTGCCGACCTTTGGCGACATGTGTAACATAGAAATGTTTCCTCTTTGGTGTAAAGGAGAAGTCTGTCATTTTTTAAATAATGTATTCTCTCTGAACTTGGATCAGTTATCTGTGCACGATAAACATATTCAGAGACAAAAGGAGGTCTTTAGATTGTGTCTAATCAACAACAATATCCATGGAATACTTCGATGCCACTGGACTGGAGCATGCTGTTCAGTCAGTCTCAATTCTTTCCAAATGCTGTTAGGTGTTTATGAGATGCGACGGAAACACATTCTTTCAATAATAAAATCACAAACGTCATCTATCGATTTAGCATTCATGGATGAATACTGTAGCTGACGTACGACACAGTTTTCTAATCCCACGTGTTGAGAAAGAGGAAACCACATCCCATGGTGAATACATACACGATCAACAGGAATTGAAACCCATTACGCGCTAATCGATCAATCAAACACAGAACACCTAAAATTTATAACCTTCGCAAATAGAAGTGATGTAGTAAAAATGATAAAGGTAAATGCAAATATTTACCTTTGTTGGTATGTAACGGTTATATTTTGAATTGACACATATTTCGCAAATTTGCATATTCGAGTATTTGAAAAGTAAGCTCATCAAGAGAGGAAAAGCAAGTAAGGGTGCGAGTTGTGCTCAAACGACTGTAAAGATTCTTACAAATTTATGAGTAGAAATACGCAGTTTTGCCATTGCTTATATCTCTAGGCCGTAACAATTTTGTATATATTATCACTGAGAAATTATAAGTTCAGCAGGTCCAACGATTGTGCATGCTGGTTTATGCTCTTTAAGTTCCGCTGTACGTAGTGTGACTCAGCCGAAAAATCAACACTAGAGGGCGTGGACATGCACCAATTCATTAATTCCATCAACAGCGCGTCGGTAGAGATTTACTGTAGAGGAGGAAATATGCAAATTGAGTACGTTCAATTCGTGGGCGAATTCTTATAAGTGTGCGACGAGATTGCCACCATCAGCTCAAACAGCACACTTTTATGTGATCAATTTAACTTTTAGCAAGACGTTTGGCGAAGATTTTTTTCCGCGGCAGCAGAAATATCGATAGGCAGAGAAAGCTGCGAAGACTTACGTACCTGTCGATCAAAGAGAGAACCGGGGCGACGCTATACTGATAAAGTTCATCCTGGGGAAAGCCTTGACTATACCTTTCCAGCAAGTCAACGGAGAAACATCGATTGCTTTGCCCAGCTGACACTCAAACACACCTTTCGGGAGCTTTCCTCAGCTTTTGTAGAAGTCGGCAGTGCAATAGAACAATGTGGCTGAACATAATTTCAATAACACTCGTAGTTGCACTTAATGTCACAGTGTTTTGTCAGGTAAGTAACGTGAATTTTGAAAACTTTTTCGATGGCGATAAACACATTTACTTCTTAGTACACCTTTCGCAGTGAGTAAAATCTATATGAGTCAGGTGTATATGCACTATAAAATAATTTCCATCCATAGTTTGTATATATACATATTATTCCTATTGTATTTACATTTTTTCAGGTAGAACCTATCCAGTATTTATACATTCTTGAGATACCTGATGCGATTTCTTTCTCCTGTCCAATTTTGGGGAAAATTACAAGATCCTTTGAAACGCCTACAGTTGTCCCTCTGGACAATGGTGCGTCTTTGGTCACACTGTGTTCAGGAATACGGATAATGTCGTCATGGGATTAATCGTGCAGAAGTTGTCAGTATCGGACAGATCGAGTCAGAAGTCGACAATCCTTGTTAAGCCTATATCAATCCTTTGCTTTCCTTGCTGCATGTTCATATTACCTGGCGAGACCCTTGAGTCACACGTACAGAACTGAATTTGACAGCGTGATAGCTGATCTTAATAAGCAGATGCGTTCGGGTCGTCAAAATTTACCCTGCGGTCCTAACTTTCTCTGCGTTTGGTGAATGCTGTCACGTAACATTCAATATTTTGGAATAGGACACGTGCCAAATTACAAACGTTTGGAAGCATCAAACTCCGACTTTGACAGTATTTCTTTTATAGTAAAAGTTACCATATTGTTTACTATGAAGACTTTTGAGGCCTACATAGATCGTTTCAGTTGACATTTGAGCCTGTTTTGCGTCGTCAATTTATGCATGTCATTCCACTCAGTGAGTGAACTCAATCCTGAAGGCGGCAGATCGTCTGCGCCGGCCAAATCTCATGATTTTCTCGTGACAAAATGAGGAAACCACCATCTATAAGAAGTTAATCATTATCTATAATTCCTTCTGGCATCAACTTATCGTAACTCTTTGATTTGAAATCGGACTCGCGATTTTAATTACTTTAAAACGGTAACAACCGACTACTGAAGAAACGTTTTTTTCTTTTTTTTTGCGTTTAGTTTGTTTCTACTCGTCAAAAATAAAATCCTTGAGGCGTAGTTATAGTAATTAAGATTAATTGTAAAGGTATATCTACCACTGAACGCCCAAAGAGCCTGTCGAATGTGTATCTTCTTTACGAGAGATTTTGTATAGGATGCGTAAGGTGCTGATGACGTTAAGTTTAAATTGATATCGATATATCTCAGACGTAGCCCATCAAATCATTACTGATAAGCCTAAGTAGATAAATATTTAAAATCCCCAAGTAATCAAGTGAAGATAGTGTAATTGTACTCTGAGAAACATGACAAGCTTAATTACGCAGTAATCGAATGTTGCACATAGTGTGTTAGCCAACATCTCAAAAGCAAGTATTTTTGTTCATACCCAAACTTCAGCGAGCACAAACTATGCACTGTATAATTGATTCAATTGATGAAAGGTTTTGTTATCAAATCTAATGTTGGGTGAGAATAAACTGCATTACTTTTTAACAGGGACAATAATTGACTCAACAGAATGACAATTTTACGTCACCGCCTTACCTTTTACATGGATATGACTTGATGCCTGAATTTCTAAGTACCTTTATGGCGTATGTTTTCGATTTACGGAAAAGTAATAATAATAGAATTCACTGTGCCTGAGGTATGAATATATTAAGTAACGAACTCTATAGGAATACTGAAGGCAGCCACTTGTTTTATTTTTACGAGCTAATATCCTGTCCAGTAACTAAGGTAAAAGGCTTCTAAAAAGGAGGGAATTATGAAATTCATCCACGTAGGCTTCAAACTTCATCTCGTCTTTATCCGCATATCTACCCCTAAAGGCACGGCTTCTTTTTACGGTGATCATGAATACGCAAATGTCAGAGACAGAAACGTTGTTGTTCAAAGATCAAAATGTGAGCGCTGTGTACTAAAAAAAAACATGTACATGTTACGACACATGGTGATATTCATATTGTATTTGTCCTCGGTGTTATGAAAAACTCGACAAATCCCTTGAAAGAAAGGCGACTTAGATTTAAGCAAGCAATTTCCAAACACAAAAGAGACAATCACGTCTGTATCTAACTATTGCCCCATCCTTTCGACTTCTTTTAGCGTGACTGATTGAACGCTATTTTGCTACATACGTATGCGGATGAATTGAAGCTAAAAACCGTAATAGCAGGTCCTTATATCCACAAATTACAAAACCTTTATATAGACACGAAATAGTAAAAACGTGCGGATGTATTAAATTGTTGGAATAATCTTATTCAAAGGAAGGTCTCAGATGTTGTTGCCTCAGATGATAATTCGTTCATCTTAGACAAGGGAGATTTGACATTATCAGATAGACATTGAGACAGCATACTGGTTTAGAAGTTGCAGTGCACATCGTTACTCCAACTGTTGAGATTTCCGTTGATGTAATGGTGAAAGTTGGAATTGAAGAAGTCTTGTGTAAATAAATACCATGGTTCTGGCTTTTAACATTGAGAGTTATGGTGAGCATTGGTTAATCCTTAGCTTCAGACTTTACACACCGGGAAAATACTCAACACTCTGTTCGCATATTGCCTCATCGTACAGTTTAGCACATCAGTTTTACGTATAGGAGTAAGTGATCACGCCAGGTTACGCTTTATTTGAATACTTCAAAATTTAATTAATTTGTTTCCCTTTGGATGAACTAGGACATGATAGCGCTCTCCCTGAGGTTACTTACTCATTCGTTTTACTTCTTCTTCTTTCCTTTCTTCATACTTTCTTAATGCATGCTTGCTTGCTTGCTTACTGGCTTGCATACCTATCCGTACTTATATACCCACTCGCTCACTTGCTCATCCATTCATTTACTCGTTCACTTATTTACTCAACTAAATACTTACTCTTTTACTCACTAATCTATCTATTTGTTGCCAACCTACTCATACTTTTTCACATACTTGCTCAGTCACTCACTCATTTAATTACTCATTCACCCTCTCATTTATTTTCTTACCAACTTGCTCAGTCTATTCATTCATTCATTCATTCATTCATTCATTCATTCATTCATTCATTCATTCATTCATCATTCATTCATTCATTCATCCATTCATTCATTCATTTATTCGTTCGTTCGTTCGTTCGTTCGTCGTTCGTTCGTTCATTCATCCATTCATTCATTGTTTGTTGATTTCTTGCGTGTTAATTCGTTTACTAACTTCGGTTAAGTTTTCCACCAATCAGAAACAGTCGAAGTACAAGCGCCAAAGGCTTCTTTGGGAGGAACGGCATGGGGTATCAAAACACACTGCAAGTCATGCCACTTGTTTGAATATCGGAACGCGCACGTGTCCCAATCAACACGTAGAGTTATTCCAAATGTGAGGCACGGTGACTCCATAAAACTCGTGTTTTAAGTTATATCGGCGAGTGTCTCCCGCCGTGTAAAAGAGTATTGAGAGCGCGCTTGTGCAGATGTGAAATTTCCACATGCCAATAAAGCTAACATTACTCATAGTTTCACGGATCTCTGTTGTCTTCGAATCATCCCTGCCTGCAGTCGGCCCTTACAGAAACTGCACCAAAGTATGAGTTTTATGCACTCATTTTCTATCACGACTACTGAACCGTGAAGTTTGCCGATTCTCGAGCGTCAAAATACAAAGTCATCACTCAACGTTTCAAAGCTTTTTACTCGTCGGTAAACCCTTTCAATGGTCGATCATACTTCTCCTGTTTTGTCACGTTTAAAGAGCTCTCGCTATTGTCTCGTTGCGTTGCGGAAATGAAATGTATTTACCTGGAATAAACCGATTACCGCAATACGTCATTATTAGAAGAAAATAGACGAGTTGTACGTCTATCGACGTTCTTACAAAAATGTACTCAGTTAGCAAATTGGTGATTGAATAAAAAAAAACACGTTAACAACGCCGACAGAATCGGAATGCGTAAACTACAGACGTTGAATCCCTTTTCTCGTTTTTTACGGTTTTAAAAGGCGGGGAGTTGCGCATGCCTGAAACTCAACATGCCCAGGCGCCTACAACAAAAACTTTATTCGGGCGCTCCATGTGGCGTTACATCGGTAAAACTTTGAGGGTATCCCGATTTTACTTGTAGAACAATGTAACGCTTCGCCGTCTCTTTACAGGCCCAATAGCTGCGAATGTGTAATAAACCGATGTCAAAATATCCTCAGTTTTCCAAGAGTTTTCTTTGAATAAAGGCTGGAAAAGTGTATAACACTGTCACAAGTGTCGAAAGTTACATGTAAATTCAAACGTTTTAACACCATTTTAGATTTCTCGCCATTTTCAAAATCTAATCATTACGAAATGTCTGTCATTCTGTGTTATGCATTCAAGTAAATGACATCATGCTTGTTTCTTTTATTATCACAATGTGTACGTGTATATGTGCAGGAAATATTGCATTTTTGTACTTTTCTGTGAGGACGCCATTTTATTAGTGCGGCACCCGTTTATTATTCAGCCTGTTAAAACGTGTAGGCACGGTCCAAATCAGCGAGGAGTGATACTTTTATACTGTCACGTCTTCAAGCACATTTACACAAACCGACCTTGCTTTGAAAATAATCATGAAAATAATGCAAAAAATTCGCAGCTATTGGGGCTTTAAATTTTCATCATCTTTTAGTTATGGGTGAAGAGATTCAGTGAATTAACTTTAGAGCCTCTTTTCCATGTCTGGGGAAAGCACAAATTTCACACACTTCAGTAACCATGACACATATTATCCGTACACCAAAATAACATTGAAGGTGTCAGAATGACGTTAAGGCTAACGCCTGTAACCATTCCACGTAGATTTAAAAACAACTCTCGCGACATGTGGAAGAAAGTTGTCGTGACTGCGACTCAGCTTGACCAATAGATGTCCATTTTCTCCACAGTGAAAACTTCACTGAAAACGTTTGAGAGGGTGGATGTATTCACCTTTTTGAATAAATTTTTTGAGGCACACCCAAATTATATGTGTCACATCCTTCTCGTGGTCACTGTAATAATCAGTGTTTGAGGGCGCCTTTCATGTTGAATTGGTAAAACTTACCCTTTAATATAGAATGCGCCTCGGGGACAGATATTCGGACTCTCACAATACACAATACGTTTTAAGTCTACCACCTGTGGAGGCTAGTTTTGAAGGCTTACTTTTGTGAAAATTTAAATTTCCCCTTTTGGTTAAAAAAGAAATAGCGGCCATTTAAAATTAAAGTGTTGGGACACATTGGGTAATTTCTTAGTGTCTGACAAAGTTTTGCACAGGAAACCCTGATTTTCATTCTTGTTTAGGAATTTCAAAGGGAAAGGTTGAAAGATCTCTTACTGGAAATTTGAGCACGTCTTTCAATTTCGAGACGAGAACTACCTTAACGGTAATGTTGAATTAGCCCGAATAGGTCAAA
This sequence comes from Ptychodera flava, assembly GCA_001465055.1. Taxonomy (NCBI): domain Eukaryota; kingdom Metazoa; phylum Hemichordata; class Enteropneusta; family Ptychoderidae; genus Ptychodera; species Ptychodera flava. The sequence goes on along the minus strand of LD355387.1, from coordinate 122,178 downwards.
ATTTAATGTTAATATTCATTAGTCTTGACATGTTGGTCAATGAAACTTTATAAAATATGTTAGAATGTCTCTCTCTTGTGTAACGTTACATAAACTATTGCAACAAGGTGATTCCTTACAAGTTTACATTGGTTCTCAGAATATTTTCCAACTTGTGAAATCATACTATTGGGTGGGTAGATATGAAAAACCCCGTTACTGTACATCTATGGTGTAAATCATTTGCAAAAGAAGTTAAAAATCTTCTTATACTGAACTGATAGGGCGTCAGATAAGATAAACCTATATTTTCTCTTGTTTGTTTCATGCAAATGCTGAGACTGGCCCGAGTGGTGAACTTTAAGGTTTTGAAGGTATTAACGGTATTACTGTAGTAAAAGTTAGACCTGCTCTCTATCGATTGACTTCCGTGTGGTTGAGTGATTTTCACTCACTGCTGAGCTAAATATGGCTTCCTAGCGGAACTTGTCGCGCCTTACGAGATATACTGTTACAATAGATGGATTTATTTCCGGATAATCTCAACGCATCATGCTGAACTCTTTAACTTGAAATTGAAGCCATTATTTCTTTTTAAAAGTAGTACACGCCTCAAAACTGAAAAAACTTCAAATTTTTCATCTTTCTATAAGGTAACTTTCGACCATTGCCTTAAAGCAAAAATGAGAATAAGGGGTCATAATGCAAAATTTGGTACTGAAGAAACAAATTACTCAACATTTCTACTTTCAATTCAAAATAGCCGCCATTTGGTATTGAAGAAACAAATTACCCAACATTTCTACTTTCAATTCAAAATGGCCGCCATTCCTGTGTTAACACAATAGGGAAATATAAAATTTGTGAGTTCATAAAACTAAGGCAACACAAACTTTCCTTATTCAAAAAGCTGAGACTGAACGCCGTCAAGCAGTAGACTAGAAGAGCATTGAAAACCTTGAGAGTCCAAACATCTGTCCTCTGGGCTCTTTCTACCTAAAGTCGGATAACCCGAATCAAAATGGCAAAGAACAGCGAAATACAATTCCGATCGTTCACCTTATCTCCACCATATCTCATGCATTATCAAAAGTTCACCCTGACAAAAGTCGAAGCTAATATGAAATTTTCAGTGTGATATACATTTCACGACTGACTGGAATTCGAAACTCTTTCCGTAAGGCAAACGACAAGATCTCGGGAAGTATCTCTTTATTTTTTAACATGCTAACAGAATCACCAAAACCGTTCGACCACACGAAACTTTGCAGAGAAATCCATCCTCGACGGGTTGTGCAACGAAGATCTAGCGACTTGGAACAGTATTCCTCATTGTTTAATCTCTGCGTGCCACATAGATACGCCTACCAATGCAAGTAAGGGACAGGACAGACATTACGTGGGAGGGGCAGGTGTTTTTCAAAATGACGCTGCGCGAAAAATCATCTAGTGACCCTTCAAAATTGTTTGCAAGAAAAAGAGTGACCCTCCCCAATTTTCATGCAAAAAAACCCTATGACCCTCTGTCTACGTGTCACAACCTGTATCAATTATATCTTGATTGACATACAATTTGACCTTTTAACTTTCAAAGATTACTTTTTAACTTTTATAAATACTCACTTTCATGCAAAGTTTCAAGTAATTTAGTAAAAAGGAGATCACAAATCACAATAAATAATTCTCTCAGCTACTTGAAGTATAATTGGCTGTTCAAAAACAACAGGGACAATAATTGTAATGTTGACCTTCATTTATAGTTTGGCTTGTAGAAAAAGACCACATTATTGTTTTTCCAAAAAACTTATCAATATTTAACAACATATTCATATAAATTTACTATATAGCAAGTTTGGTATTATGGAAAATATTTAATACTTACACCCAATGCTACAATGAGAAGTCAATTAATATTTTTGGGTAAAATGTTATTATCATATCTTTTGTACATATATGCTCTTTCAAACACCCTATTCTCATCAGATACATTTATGCTTTGTATCGTAAAATTTATTCATAGATTCCTCATAGACTACGATGCATAGTGAATCAACATTTTGGTGAAATTCCAAAGTCAAATTTCTTGCACACACATGCACTTGTAACCACCCTATTCGAACAAGTGCATTGATATCAATCATCAAGCGTCTATAAATGCCAGAGATTTATCTAGTTTTGTGTTAGAGAAAATTGTTCATAGTTTTCTCATAGACAACAATGTATAGTGAATCAACATTTTCAGCGGAATTCCAAAATGAAATTTATTGTATACATATGCACCTGTAACCACCTTGTACTTATCAAGTACATTTACATCAGTTATAAAACGTCTATAAATACTCATATATTGCTAGTTTTGTATTGGAAAAATTGTTTATAGTTTTCCCATAGACTACCATGTATAGTGAATCAACCTTTTTTATGGAATCTCCATAAATCTAATTTCTTATACCGTACACACGCACTTTTTACCCCACTTCAAGCAAAATGCATAATATCAAACAAATATAAGTGTATAGATATAGCTTTTTGTAGGGGAAAATTTGTGATAGTTTGCCACATAGATTTCGATGTATTATGATTTGATATTTTTGATTGAAGCACTCTATCGGCTACACGTTGCCTTCTTATACTTGTGATAGTTGCGCAAAAAATGATGAGCCCTCCCCGGAGGCATGTATGAAATTTCATCACCCTTCAAAATTGCTTGCACGAAAAATGGTGACCAACCCCTAAAAATCACCGGCCCTACCACCCTGTAATTTCTCTCAGATCCCTAACTCGGTGAAAACGCAATACTGTATTTCGTTCCCTTCAGCTGAACTTAGTAAAAAAAAAGCTCGCCTACTTTTAGGAGCATGGAGAGACACGCGTATCATTTTGTCTCTGTGGTTTCCAGGAAACACTCCTGGCCTGCCGTGCTATTCACAAAGAAACATTGTCATTCAGCGACCATGTTCATCAAACGATTTCAAAAGAGACACGGATCTGCGCGATTCCGGCGGACGCCCTGTGATGAATCGTTTCGTGTTCGGTGGGAACAAATGGCTAACCACGTTAACATTCATCACGTGGGGGATCTCGCGCTATCGAATTCGTTTCCGTTATTGTGGTGTTATCGACTTCCGAAACAGCCGCAAGGTGTACTTATATTTAAAGTCTAGATAAGTTTCATATTTTATTGCGCCCTCATTTTTTTATCTAGGCTCAATAATTTATTTTGTGCTTCTCATTGACTTTTGAGCAGTCCACAAAGTGTTCTAGAGCGGTTTCGCGACGGTCGTACGCTGAATGTTCTTCTCGTATGGCCTATTGGGAGGTATATGCTATATCATAGTCGTCAGCTGGCGTGAAAATTTACGTCAAACGCCTGCAGGCGGGTTTGTCGATTTGAAGGCAGTCATGGGTTGTCCCTGAGTTGATGGGGAATATTTCCCGGCAGGAACGGAATGGCTGGTTGCGCTTTACTGCATGATAAATACTTGTGGAAACTTTGCACACATTGGTATAAAATTGACAAAACTTGAAGTTTCGTATAATATTTTTGTTTTAAATATGCCTCTGCTCGCCTTTCTTCTGTCTTACCATCCTAGGAACAAAGGTATTGTTGGAATAATTTTCTGTAGAAGACATCAGAGAATTTTCGGAAAGTATAAGAAGGGCGAGATAGGGTAGGGCGGAAAGTTATACAGAGGAGGGAGTAAATATTTAAAATAACATTCGAAGTATGATCGTCTTACCCTGTTTCCTCCGCAGGCAAGTCTGCTAATACTCAGCGAACGCACCCCAAATGCAAATAGATAATCTGTCAGAAGCATGTCGAGTTGTTGAAGGATTAGTTTTTAAACATTGATATTTCGATCAAAATCGACCTCACTTCCCGAGCTGATACATCCGGCATTTTTGCTATCTTTTACACAAACGACTGAGCCGCAGAGTGACCGTTTTAGAGCCTCGCTCTAAGGGGACTTAAGACGCGCCAAAAGTTAATAAACATGCAAATAAAAACTCACTCCGTACACACTAAAGAGTCGCGGTCCTTGAACAGAGAGACACAGCATGTTTACCGCAGTAGATTGGCGCAAAACCATCTACGATTTGCATATTTGCACCGCATTTGAAATATGTCAAAGTTAGAACACTATATGGGGAAAGCTTGGTGGCCAAATCATGTAGGTGACGTCACAAACTTATATTGAGTGGAGGTTTCAAAGTTTTTTCCGCCGGTTAATGCGTTCGTTTGACTTATTCTGTACGTTGATATCATGTCTCTTTGAGTAAATGACTACGTCCGAGATTGCGCCAATTTGTGAAATTTCAAATATATCGCCACACTCAGTCAAGCTGGCGGCAACGAACGCAGTCTCTTCAATGACGTCACAAACTTCATCCAAAGTGGCATCGAGCACCGACGAACCTTTTGTCTTGTTTGTCGAGTTCCAAAGAATCACTGGAAGGAATGCACTTTCATCTGATGCTCAAATTGTTTTCGTATAGAATTGTTCGCCCTAAAATGTTAGCGAATTTCACGTTTTAATTGGCCCAACGCTCTTGAATTTATGTTTTTCACCCTACACACCTTAATATCAGATAAGGGAAGTTCAAGAAATATTTTTACGCTTCACATGTTCACAAATTGCAATTGAATTCGGTTTCCGTTTATAGATGTGATAAGGACTAGACGAGTTATTAGTTACAAACAAGAAGTGTAACGGAGCAAACTTTTACCCGACAATCTAATCAATTTCGCTTGAAAACATTCACACGTTTACCTTCAAGTTGTAAAATAGATTTACCATTCAGATTCTTTCAAGAGAAGAATCACATTGTCACTTTAGAGGCACAAAGATTGTTTTTCACTCAAACTCTCATTTCTACCCAAGCTTTATTTTTTATGAAAATCGTATTTATGACGTCGCATGCTTTCACCTGCGTTACAATTACCCTATACGAGCTGGTCTCTGAGTGTGTTAACTGCGTTAGGCAGTGAACAGTGTCAGGGATATAAAATAAGTTTTTACATAAAACAAATATTACATTATATTAGGGGGTTAAAAGTACAGAACGGTGTAAAAATAAATACCCTAGACCTTAGAATAAGATTGCCCGTTAAAATATTTTAAACATGTAACCTTAAGTACTGGGAAGGTAAAATACTTCATGTCTAAACATCCGTGTGGAGAAACCCTCCTGCTAGTCGTGAAAGATCGTTAAGTTGGATGTGACTAAAATGAAATCGCCCTTTTAAGGAATTATGCGCCTCGAAAGTGAAAGATTTAAACTTTTGCCCAAACTTGCCTCAATGAAACTTTCAACCATTCTCTTACCAAATCAAAACTCAAAATCAAGGGTCAGCCTGCGTATTTTGGTGCCAGAGAAACAAATTACCTAACATTTACCGATATTTAAATTTCAAAATGGCCGCCATCACTGTGTTAACTCTATGGGGAGAAAATACAATTTTCAATTTTCAAAAAAACTAAGGCAGTGAAGATTTTTCTTACTCCAAGAGTTTTAAAATGAGCCCTCACATAAAACTCGAGTCTTAATCACAGAGAAACATAGGCAGAGTGGCAACACTTGCATGCCTTTTGTTCCATGGTCGTCTCGGTAGACTATTGGCTTTTTATATTAAAATGAGCTTCAAAGGTGTTGAACTTTTTGGAGGCTTTGTTTGTATTGTGGTTGAAATTACACGAGATTATGCGAAAAATACCACGAGATGGCATCGTACTGCCAGTCGCGTAGCAACCATAGTTACTTTGTGAGCTCTCAGGCCAGAAACACTGCTTCACGCCAATCAAAACATAACACGCCAGCAGTTTCATAAACATGTCCTTCCTTGACGCACGTGTAAAAGACAGTATGACTGACCGTAAACCATTGAGTAAAAACAGACAGTATCGATAAAAGACTTTCAAATTTGGTTCAAACACACTAATTATATATTCATAAAAATATGAGAGGAATTTTTAAAACGGTAAAACTCACTTTCCTGAAGCTCAAAACACTCCCGTTTTTGCCAGCACATCAATTCCGATCAGCACCACACGACAACAACAACACAAACTTTGTCGAACATACTTTCGCTTAACAATTGGTGAAAATCCGAAAATTACCGAAGGATGCATGGTCGGCACTCTTCGGAAAAGAGAGCCAAGAGCTTCGTGAGGCGAGGCAAACATGGATTGCTTACGTAGCCGCTTCACGCCTTAAACAATAGCCGTTACCACTCTTCCTATGTTTCTGTGTGTCTTAATGTATGTCACTGAGGCGCACTCTACCTTGAAAACTACGCACAGTACATGTATTTTCATCTCCACAGACAAGATTATCTTTAGTGGCAGCCTCATTTAATTTTGTTGGTCATCACATATTACTGACGGTAATGTTCAAGCTGTGTCTAGAGGTAAATCTGGGGAATTTGATGACGAGATCTCCCATTCTTGGGAAATTGCGTTTCGGCTATTGTATCGATAATGTAAGTGAGTCAATGTCAAAAGCGGCAGGGGGGCGGGAACACTGTCAATACAACCAACGCTGCTTTTCTCAGGCAGCGTATTTACTTGACTTGATGCTATCTCTCTGCAGTGTTTAAACATTTGCGCGCCACGTCATTCAGACGGTTGCTCAATCTATTTTTAAACTTAGCAGTAAAAACGTTCTTATACAGGAAATGACAACCGGAACTCATCAAAATACATAGGTTCGAATCTTGATTGAACTTTGAGAAAAATACGAATTCAATTTCTGAAAAATGAATAAGAATATGAATTGTATTCGTCCATCTGACTTATATGGTGCGATGATCGAACTGTCCGTCCTTCTTTGCTTTCGCCAAATGTCAGCTATGCAGCATTTATATTTCTTCGCAATTTTATTTAGACAAACAATTATAATTACCTGAAAGTCAATCTGATGTTGAATCAAAATCCTTTGCGATCTGACGCTTCAATTTCAGTATGAGCCAACCGTGCATTAGTGTATTTACACACAGTCCCTCTATCCACATAATGACACCAGATAGGAATTTAATGTGCTCCCGTGTTTTTGTAAAATACAACTTAGAAGTCCTGGAGGTCCATTAAACTTCTAGTGAACAGATGATTGTTCTTTTAAGAATTTATTTCGAAATTTGAGCTAGAGCGTAACTGTCTCGCTATCTTCAAGATCAAATAATGTTAGGGTATTGTGTATGGTAGGATCGTTTCCTTCATCAGATATGCAAATGAACGTTAATTCATTAATTGTGCACGCCTCGGTGGTCAAATTCTTTGCCTTGCTAAATGTTCTTCAACTGCATTTTTATCAGTTAAATCTGTATGACAGTTCGCGAGAAATCGTTTTCACTCCCAAACTGACAGACGCACAGTAACGCTGACAGTGGCATCTGCAGCAGCTGCATAGAAACACGGGAGCCCACGAAAAAAAGGAAACGAGACAGACAGAGCGGTGAAGCCATATTCGATATTGTTAGCATAAATAATAAGTTGTAGCGGTGCTTAAAGGGGAATTCCTGATAACATGGTACTGAAAATAAAATTGTTTCACTTCATTGAAAATTAATTAAGAAGAAAACCTCACGAGGAAGATTTGGTGTACACCATGCCAAAATTACTAAGCCTTTCGAAAGCTAATCCTGAGAGTCTAGGGAAACCGTGATCCGGCAATTCCGTCGACACTGTACAATATTTGAGTTACATCTATCCTTCAGACTATGGAAACTCTGGTTTTAATGCACCCTGGTTTCGCGAAAGAATAATTCAAACACCGAAGTACTCTATGATTGAGCGATTCGGGGCTGGCGCTGTTCGTTTTTCGCACCCTTCGAGCGTTCGAATGTCATATTTGATGCAAGGACGGATCAAATTAAATTTAATACTGCTAAAATGAAGGAACGAGAGTCAAATTTCCTCTTGAAAATATCGCACCTTTCACAGATGTGTAGGATCTTAACTATTTTGAAGGCCCCATTGCAAAATATAATCTTCAAGGCGCTCCCAAAGCTCTTCAGATGCTGGCTGACTACCCTTAAAAATTTGACAGCATTGAATCTGATGTGCAGCACACATGTATACTGAGCACATGTGAGTATATAGATCCTAATGCAGTGGGTATAGTTGTCTGATACACAAGTACGCTGTTATTACCCGCTCAATCCATGTTGAAGAAAGTCACACCTTAGTTTGATAGTTTGAACAGACACTGAAACTTGTCTAATGTTCACTGGATTATCCAAGGATTGTACCATAGTGACATGTACGTCCGACTGTGACATTTTCCGACGACGAACACAAAATTGATTTCCCGCTTAAAAAATCAATTTCCGATTGAACATATGAAGTTGCTCGCTTGTGAATACCTAAGAGGCCGGTATAAAGCACTTTCTTCCGGCGAAAGAAAACCCTGAAAGTTTGTAAGAAAATATGACATACAGTTTTCCATGGCATAAATCATATCAAATTGCCGATAGCGTTCAACAAGTGAAATGTCAGTGTGGTTGAGTCTGTCAATTAATTATGGCTAATTCTTCATTGTCAGTGGGCAGCGACGTTTTCCAAACCTAAGGCTTTCAATTCACTCTTTAATTTTACTGAGTGTGGGCAACCACGAAAATTGTTCTCACTTAAATATATATATATATATATATATATATATATATATATATATATATATATATATATATATATATATATATATATATATATATATATATATATATATATATATGCACAGCTGTATTTGGTATTCCACACCAGTGCAGATCACTAAGGCGCTTTTAATAAAATTCTTTGTTTGCCGTCCACGTGACGTGAGAAAATTAAGAAAACAAACACAATGTTAACACAATTAAATATCAAAATATTTTTTTTCCAAAAGAAACAAAGTGAAAACTGAGCTTATGTTAACAAACTTGTGTTGTTTTGCCTGTGTTTGGTTTTTTGCTTGGCTGGCTGGCTGGTAGGTTTTTCAAACACCAAAGGACGGCAAACAAAGAATTTTCTTTTAATTACCTTACCGATTAGCCTATCTCTAAAACCGATGCAGTATTTAACAGATCCTTTGATGTCGTGTTGGGTTTAAGGTAAAGAAAACGACTATCATTACGTGACCA
>LD355387.1:88550-104541 GCA_001465055.1 Ptychodera flava | reverse complement strand
AACATTAAGATCTTGGATATATTTCTGGTATATCAGCGCTGTGCGGTCGAAGGGCGCGCCGAAAAGTGTAAATAGAAGATAGTGTTCGTGGCTGGTAGGTGTTATCCAGGCAATTATGAGCCCGTCTTAATTCAAAAACACACTGACATAGTGACTCCCATTACAAAAATCAAAATGAGGGTGACCCCTGTGGGTGTCCACCCAGGCTGATTAGGAACAGAGACTTGTTCGTAAGCTTGTTTAGCTATTCTATTTCATTTAGATGCCAAGTCTGCATCCGTGGTCAAAAGTCTTGTTTTCATCACTGACTTCTTTATCTTTTTATTTGTGACCAGCGATGACTTTGACCATCTCTATTCTGCGTGTTTTGACTTGCCGAAAATGTAACTCACTGCAATAAATGCTCATAATCTGTATGTAGCTTTTGTTCTGTCAATAATGTTCCTTGACGCTGTCATTACAACTGACTTAGATTGATAATAATAAGTATTTTTAACGTAATTCATCTATCAGTCAATCAAACGGACCAGGTAGTCAGTAAACATGTGAGCCTACACAAGAATTCGAAATTGTTTTCAACCCATAGATGATCGAAGATTTCATGTACACTATTTCGTAAACAGGTGTCACATTTTAAAAAGTTAAGCACGTGAAATTGTCATAGCTTCATCCGATGTGTATTTTAAACTCGTATCCCATAATTTTCAAAAGAACAAAAATTCTCTAGAATCATCGTGCCAAACAGTAACTGATGACGCGTACGCGTTCTGGAAAATTGTCATGCTAAAAGTCATCGCAGCCAGGGGAACCGTGCCAAGGTTTAATCATTTACACCAAGTTACTAAAAATTAACATTAAAGTAGGTTGTTTTGACTAGTATGCTCCCTCCAACATAGTTAAATACCGTCAATACAGTTTATAGCTCTAATATTTTACTCGGATGATCAATGGTGCGCTGCTCGAGGGTCCAAAGTACAGCAATACTGTACACTTTGAACTACCACATTGTCCTACCCATGAAACCTTGCTTCCGGGATTTGCAAAACATACCAGTCCTGCTGTCGTTCATCGTCCTTCTCGATCGGCAAACACCGTAAAACATGGCAGCTAAGGGATCGAAACTACCCGAAAACTTCGACGAGAATTTCCTCCTATGCGGGATCTGTTCTGAGCGATACAAGAATGCCAAAATTCTACCGTGTCTACACAGCTTCTGTGAGCCTTGTCTCGGTAAGCTAGCTGAGGAGAGGGGAGCCATTACATGTCCGGTTTGTCGGAGAGATCATGAACTCAACGATAATGGCGTGGCAGGAATTGAGACCAACGTCTTCCTGAATGATTTAATAGAATATTTTGCGACACAAGAGGGTGGATTTGAGTCAAAGAAATGCGTAATATGTGAAGAGGGCAAAGCGACGACTCACTGCATCGAGTGCAGCTTTGTTATTTGTCATGTTTGTGCTAAAGGTCATACAAAGATACCGTTGACTAAAACACACCGCCTTTTAGAACTCGATGAATATCACGCAATGGCGTCAGCTGACCCAGCCTCGATTGAACCCCCTGTATACTGCAACACACATTCAAACTTTCAGGTTGAATTCTACTGTGATACCTGCAACATGGCAATCTGTCTGAAGTGTACTGCATTGGATCATTCGAAACCAGAACACCAGTACAGGTGTGTCAAAGACGCTGCAAGGCGCTTCAGTCAAGATTTGTCTGACGTCACCACTAAAGTGAAAACGAAAGAAAGCCAAGCACACGACAGCAAAAACACAGTGCAAAAAGTATTACAATCGCTAGATGAGTGTTACCGAGCAGAGAAAGAAACAATAAGGAAACACATCCGTCAAACTATCGAAGAGGTTACACGTCTGATACAGGAAAACGGCGACGAAATACTGACAGAGTTGAAAGGTGAATACGATAAAAGGAAAGTTAACCTGACCGCGCAACTGAAAGAACTTGACATCGCTGAGAATGACCTGACAAGTTCTCGTGAATATGTTGAGAAACTGATGCATTATGGGAACGCTTCACAGCTAATGTCAGCAAAGAGGAGAGTTGATCATCAAACAGGAGAATTGCTGAAAGTACAGACACAGGTAGAGCCAGTAGAAGACGACTACATGAAGTTTGAACCATGTGATGACTTCTGTAGGGGTAAGAGTCTTGGGACAATGCAATTCATTCCGACGGTGTACAAAGTGGACTCAGTCACTCCAACACTTCGAGTTGGCGAAGACATCACATGCACAATTCGAAGCGCGTGTGAATCAAGCCTAAACAAGGAAGAGGTATCACATCGTGTCAAAGTTGAAGCTGTGATGAAGACACCTGACGGTAACACAGAGAAAGTGGAAGTCAAGGACAATGAGAATGGAACAATGACTTTGAAAACACGTGTAGAGGTAGAGGGGGAACATGAATTGTCAGTGACAGTATGTAAGAAACCAGTACAAGGGTCACCGGTTAACATTAAGATTATCGCTAAGAAAGGGTTGGTGTGTAAGTTTGGAGAGAAAGGTTCAGGGATCGGTCAGTTTAATGATTTACAGGGAATCACAATGATGAGAAACGGTGACGTGTTGGTCGCTGAGTATAGCAATCAAAGATTACAAAGTGTTACAGTAACTGTAAATGGAAGACATAGGAAGATGTTCAAGTTTGCAAATGTCAGAAATTTCAAACCCTATGATGCAGCTGTATCAGTGAACGGTAACGTCTTTACTACAGATGCTGGAAATCAGCAGGTAATTGTCTGTGATGAGAATGGTGAACTAATCAGGTGTTTTGGAAAGGGTGAGATTCAGTTTCCTATTGGTATCGCTATCAGTCCTGTCAATGGAAGGGTTTATGTTGTTGACTTTAGTGCTCACTGTATTCACATTTACGATCAAGACGGCAATCATATCAAATCATTCGGTAGTAAGGGAAGTCAGAAGGGTCAGTTAATGTTTCCCTACTTTGTCTGTATTGACACCACCGGTAATGTCTATGTATCAGACAGTGATAACAATAGAATCCAAGTGTTCAATGGTGATGGTCACTTCCTCTATACATTTGGCTCCCATGGAAGTGGTGATGGTCAATTGAACGATCCCCATGGAATAGGTGTGGATAAACACGGCTACGTGTATGCCGCAGATTGCAAGAATAACAGAATTGTGAAATACGAATCGAATGGTAAATTTGTTTGCCGTATCGATGAAGTAGGTGACGGTCTTAAGAATCCTATCGGTGTATGTGTCACTGACGATGACAGAGTTATTGTGACTGATAAAGGTAACAGCTGCATTAAAGTTTTCAGGCAATAATTCTGCTGATTGGAGGTTATGGTTCGTTGTAGCATTGATGAGTGTACATGTTTCTAATATTTCATAAAATATTTCAAGTTCGGCAGAGTCACTGTCCCTCTATCCACAATGAATGTAAAACAAAGAGAATACAACTAGGGGCATCGAACGGCGAGCAAAGTAAAAACTACATTTCAGTGAGTTGTAAAACGATTTTGTGAATTTAAAATTTCAGATACATGTCGGTCTCATATTGTGGCCCCTCCCTACACGCAGCACGGAATATCATCATTGAGAATATGAAATCTTTTATTAGAATATGAACTCTTTTATATCTTCAATATTTGTAAGAGATTGCATTTCTCCAAAGCAATATTTAAACTGTGTTGTAAATCTAGGTAAACTAAGTTGAAAATGGTAAACTGTGTTGAAAATCTTTAAACAAAAACAAATCTTTAAACAAAAACAAAAATTTAGCTTGAACAATATGTACTTAACTTTGACTTCAAGCAAAATATTTGTTTCTCAAAAGTATGTTTTGTTTTGTAAAACAAGTAAAAATTGTTCAATAGTACCAACTTTAAACTTAAAGACTTTTGTCTGAGCACGAACTGTGTTTCTTAAATGGATGGTAAACCTTTCCTAGAATAACATTAATTTCTCAATGGAAAACAAATTTTCTCAGGGCAGCAAATTGAAATACATTGCATACAACGTTTTTAATGGAGCGAAATTATTTTAGAAGACATCAAAATTAATTCTTGTGAGATACATGTAATATGTATGTATGTAATAAAACTGTACACTATAGAATCAGTGAAACTTAATGTTCTTCAAGGCGCAATTTATTTTCACGGAGAAAGGAAGGCACCGTGGCCCAGTGGTTAGGGTAACGGATTCACTGTCTGAGGACTGTGAGTTCGAGACCCGGTTCAAGACCCGGTAGATCCAGAGTAACGGACTCACTGTCGGAGGATGATGAGTTCGAGACTCCAGCACGGTGTTGTGCCCTTTAGCAAGGCAATTTACTCCTCAGTGCTCCATTGGGGGAGTTAGTGGGTTATTACCTCATCCTGTAATTGGGCTAACGCCTGTTGGATGATGGACTGAATAAATTAAATTAAATAAATTAAACACTTTTGTGTGAGGGCGCAACTACCTATTACGCATAGTAAAATCTTTCAAATACGACAGAGTAGCATTTTTTCAGACAAATGCAAAACATTATTTAACGGCGCAGTATCCCACCATGCAACACCCGAGTTTACCTCTGAAACCTGTGGGCGTTGATGAGCCAGTGTTTCTGAGACAGCCATATCTGACTTCATTGGTATTACAGACACGCAAACGGGTCAAAATGTTGAGTAGCTTCAATAATTGTAACCCACGGGCCGTATGTTGAAATACAACGTGTTGAGCTTGTCAACTCAACCTTTACACGTAAAACTACACGTATACCATCATCGTTGTCATGTGAATTGTGCTCCAGACTAGAATTCAAAATTAAATATTAACACACACATTATTTGTGCTTCGAAATTGACAATGCTGAAACATGCTTTGGTACTAGTAGAACAAGAATTTGCAATTGTCATACAAACTTCAAACACAAATATGAAAACCGTATCAAAGGTAAATATACTAGCTTTTTCATGATAAATTGAATAAAAGTTACTGGATAAAACTGATTTCTCAAATTCAGTTATGGGTTGTTGAGTGGATGTCTTTTTCATCATCTTAGTATTTTAGTTTTTTTTTTCAAATTTAAATATGATGTTTTCATCTTATATTTTCCTTCCGATGGTATTTTACAGTGATTGTGCAAATCCCATATTACTAGCGTGCATTGAACTTAAATGTCTTTATGACTTTTAGTACAAATTTTGTACCTGCATCTTGAGAGGGCGAAAGATTGGAAGGTTTACTATTCACTCAGTTGAGAGAAGATGTTATGAGTTTGTTTTGAAATTAGGGAACCAGGGGAGGATGCACACAGTCGAACTTGAATGTCATAATTATTGAGTTATTCTCCTTGGAAATATTTCTTTTCATGATGCTGTTATAATACAAGTGATAAATCTAAATATATCGCTTTGCGGCCTCACACTTTACATGATGTCATGCAATCTTAGTATACAGGGTAGCAAACAATCAATCCTTGAGACACGGCTTTGTTGTTTCTCTGTTATCTTAGTTATAAAATAATATAGTAAACGCACACTTCTATGTGCCTTGATTCTGTTTGTCATAGGCTTGACCTAGTCAGTCGCTTCGCTTTTGCAAGGCAGCGGACTCCAATGAAGTCCTTATGCACATCAAGCGGTGAAAATGAATCACCTTATCGCCGAAGAGCGATCTTTATAAAGTCTTTATTTCTGATCTTAAGGAGAATCTGCGAGAAACAATCAAAGTCCCTGTCAATCCAAGCTATGGAGTTTTGTAGTGTATGGTGTCTTGTATTCTGTGTTCATTGAGAAAACATAATAATGGAAGGTATCATGAAATTTGCGCTAACACTTTTTGCAGATCTAGACGAAATAGAATTTCAAAATATTTATTAATACTTGTTTAACGTTTTGTACTTGAATGATGCCAGTAAATTTGAATATTAAACATTTCTTTGTATTCTTGTCTCTGAGTAGACTTAAATCTATCAGTCCTCTTCGATATAATTTTTAGTCCAACCATTGATGTTTATCTATCCATTGCGTTACAACCGTCTCATAGACACGCCATCGCGAAATTTAATAAAAACCTGCTCCGAATTCTAAGATCTGAGTGATTCATCTATTGAAGTTCGGCTCTGACGACACTTACATGTAACATCGCTATAGGTGTGGTATCTCTGGAGAGAGTGTTTATATTGAATAATTCAGCCACATTTTGAATTTAAAGTTTCTGGAATAATTGTCATCTTTTTTACATTAAAACATTTACGTTATTAATTTTCCGTACAAATATAAACAAGTGACGATATTTTGGGCTGCATCCTGGGATTCAATTTGTCCATCGATATTTTTCCAATTCATTTTAAAGGTGCCATTTTAAGTTCAATAGAAAGCAATTTTTAGCTACATAATATCAAGCAACGTTCGATTACAAGCGATATCATTGAAAGAATATCATGACTGCTACAGAGGTTTTTACTAAAAGCGCTCTCATACAACTTAATATTCAAGTCATTGCTTGTGGTCTGATATAAAGTTGCAATGACCGCTGATTGCAATACTATCAACAATGTTCTATTGCTCTGAGAGACGCACATTCGCAGTATTTTACGGCAAAAAGATCGAAAGACACACTAGTACAGAAAGAATGATTTCTCTTGCTATTGGTCGCTTGAGGGCGATGTTTCTCGAGGCTAAGCAAGGCATTCTTTGTACATTTTTTCGTTCGCTTTACCTTTTATCAGTTATGTTGACATGACGCTTAATGTTGATTATAAACATACCTACCATCAAAGACACTATCTATTGAATAAATATTACTTTCCTTTCAAAACGAAAGGATCGCCTAAATAATAGTTTCGGGTTAGGGAGGGGTGTTGTACAGCAGGTGGAAGCGATCTTCAAAAACACTCGCGAACACATCGAAATGTAGGCAAAAATATCCCGTTAACTGATTGATTCATTTGTGTCTTTGTCAATCATGTATTGATTTATTGGCATGCTCATTTACACCAACGTCAAAACAAAATTGTAACTCAACCACAAATCAGCTTCAGCAACATAATTACATGGATTAAATTACTGTATCCTTTTGATATTTATTCTTTGAAGAAAGTTGTAAAGTACAAAAAGTAGTCGATCATTACAAAAAAGATCATCGATTTAAGATTAAGCTGTATGGTAAGCTTATATAATCCGCATGTTTAAATTTACATTAAGTACCATTGAACACGCAACTTGGAAGGTTACAAAGCTGCTAACACTCACTTATTGTTTAATGAAACAGATTGACAATTAAAATGTTCTGAACTGAACAATAAATATTACCGTAAGAATCCGTACTTCATATTGCGTTCATATCTTATCTACAACATCAGCAAAGCCCATCTTATCAGATACTACGAAAATATACTACATCAAAAACTGCAATTTAAATTTTGAAAATTAAGTCAGAAAATTAAGTGCGCAGATTTCGAGGAAAATTGCACAGGATAAAAACCAACCAAAAATGTTTGCAGTCCGTTTCGGTAAACGGTTATGAATTTTATCTAAAAGTCAAAACAATAAATGCTAGTTGTAGGGCAAGCCCCGTAGAGGGCTCTGGATATCTTCATTATGATTTGTGAAAGATCACCGGAGAGATCCTTTGAAATATGTTAATATAGATTCGGCATGACTTAAAAATCTTTATGTTCACAGGACAGCATTTTGTTTACATTTGGCAGAGCTTTCTCCGTAAAATGTCTTTGACCGAATGCTTTGGCTAAACCGCGCTCGCGTTATTTAATGACTGTCAAACTGCATTATTGTGCATACATCCTGATGCAGCCGTTTTCCCGATCACTTACTATGACTCTGTCATCGTCAGTGACACAGACACCGATAGGACTATCCAGCTGGCCACTTGCATCATCGACGCGACTAACAAATCTACCATGTGATTCGTATTTCATGATTCTGTTATTGCCATTATCTGCGACGTACACATTGCCGTGCCTATCCACAGCTACGCCATATGGATTATTCATCTGACTGTCTCCACTTCCAAGGGAGCCAAATTTGTACAGGAAGTGACCATCACCATTGAACACTTGAATTCTATGGTTATTACGATCTGATACATAGACATTGCCGATGGTGTCAATAGACACGCAAAATGGACAATCAAATTGACCCTCCTGACTTCCACTACTACCGAATGACTTGATGTGATTGCCGTCTTGACCGTAAATGTGAACACAGTGACTATCCTGATCTACAATATAAACCCTTCCATTGACAGGATTGATGGCGATGTCACCTGGGAACTCGATCGTACCATTTCCAAAATACCGAATTGGCTTGCCATTCTCATCACAGACAATTATCTGTTTGTTTCCGAAATCTGAAATAAGGATATTGCCATCCATCGATACAGCAACAAAATTTGGATAAAAACCCTCTATATTTCTAAACTGAATTTGTTTCCGACCTCCGTCATCTAAAGAAACAAACTGTAGGCCCTGAATATCTGCATCACAGATCAACACGTCAGTCGTTTTCATCGTTGCTATCCCCCATAAACCACAAAAATTGTTGCTGGTTTGCAAACATTTCCCTCTTATTTTGTATACCAACCCTTCGGAAGGTATAACTTTAATTCTGATCGGTGATCTCTGAACTGGTTTCCTACCTACTGCCACTGACAATTCATGTTCCCCTACTTCCTTTACACGTGTTTTCAAAGTCATTGTTCCATTCTTATTCTCCTTGACTGCCACTTTTTGTGTGTTACCGTCAGGTGTCTTCATCACAGCTTTAACTTTGACATGCTGTGCCATGCCTTCCTGATGGGTCGATTTATTCTCACTTCGAATTGTAACAAAGATTTCATTACCGATTCTGGTACACTGAGTGAAAGCATCTAGTTTGTACACCGTCGGAATAAATTTAATTGTCCCAAGACTTTTCTCTCTACAGAAGTCATCACATGGTTCAAACTGAATGTAGTCGTCTTCCACTGGCTCTACATGTGTCTGTACTTTCAGCAATTCTTCTGTTTGATGATCAACTCCCTTCTTTGCAGACAGTAGCTGTGAAGCGTTCCCATAATGCATCAGCTTCTCAGCATATTCACGAGTACTTGTCAGGTCATTCTCAGCGATGTCAAGTTCTTTCAGTTGAGCGTTCAGGTTAACTTTCCTGGTATCGAATTCACTTTTCAACTCTGTCAGCAGTTGATCGCCATGTTCGCGTATCTGACGCGTCATTTCTTCAATACTTTGGCGGATTGTGTCTCTGATGTGTTTTTCTTGTTTTACATAACATTTATCAATGGATTCTAACATTTGCTGAACTTTGACTTTACTGCTTTGTGCCTTCGCTTCTTTCTCTTTCGAGTTATCGACCAGTGCGGCTAGATCTGCTCTGAAGCTTTGAGCTGCCTCATTTACACATCTGAATTGGTGTTCTGGCTTAGAATGGTTTGATATAGTACATTTAGCACAGATTACCACGCCACAGGTGTCACAATAAAGCTCAATGTCGTTGCATGGGTGTTTGTTACAGTACACTGGAGGTTGTACAGATGCAGGATTAGAATGCACGGCAGCGTTGTACTCCGCTATTGATACCAGGCGATGCGATTTCGTCAAAGGGAACTTCGTGTGCGGAACTACGCAGGCTTTACACAAATCAAATGTACACTCAACACAGTGGTTTGTTGCCTCACCTCGGTCACACCCATCACATTTGTTCGATTCCGATTTACATTCACTCTCAGTGAAAAGCCGCACCAGATCATTCAGAAAGACACTGGTCGAAATTCCGTCGACGCCATTACTCGTGAGGTCATGTTGTCGACGACACACAGGACAGGTCATGGCACTTCCGCCTTCAGCCATCTGAATCAGACACGGCTCACAGAAGCTGTGGAGACATGGTAGCATTTTCGCATTCTTGTATCGCTCGAAGCAGATTCCGCAGCGCAGAAAGTTCTCGTCGATTTCTGCTACCAGTGTTGACTCATTGTCTGCCATGTTGTCAACCAACGTTTTAAAAGATTTCAGCCCAGGTCGATTTGCACTTTTCGGAGTGTTCCGGTTCTGCAGTACACTGTGACGTTCTATATGTACGGATACAAAACTAGGTATGGAATTTGAGCCGCAGGGGTCAACGTTTAGTGGACAGCGCCCCCTATGCAGCCATTGAACATTGAGAGTATACAAGTGGTTTGGTCAGGACGACATGAATATTAACATTGTATTCAAATTTGCCAGTTCCTTGTATGGCGTTATCGTAGACTGCTTATCCTGTACGGCCGCATCAGGTGAAGCTAACTGCTAAATTCGGTCAATTCTACAAAATCAATACAGAACATATTTCGAAGGCTGATATACTGATATTACAATGTTAACGTTTTGACCTTGATCTGAATATTTGGAGAGGAAAGTGGAGCTGTTCGAAAGTGCCCTTTCTTCCACTGACATATGCGGAAAAATTTCTTCTACTGAATTTTTCTGCCCACTGCCCTCCAGTATCTATTGTTTGCCGCTCTCCACTCCCGCGAATAGTTTAAGCTTCCTACTGCACTGTAATCACCGAAAGTTCACTATTGCACATTAGGCTGCGTTCACAAATAACGGGTGGGGGACGACTGGAGGAATCGCAATTGAAATCTTATTTTTTTCATGCAGATCCCCCTCAGTACCCTCAGAATTTTTCAAGATCCCCTTTTATCATATAGCCGCATACTTATTAAGGGATGCACGCAAAGAAAAAAAATAAACATGTATTGGGATGTTGTACTCGCAGATGTTCGACACTACCTGTTATTAGTAGTTTATAGAGCCATAATCCTTTAAGGCAAGCTCTTAAATTGCTTCATTTTTAAAGTCATCGATGGATTTTTTGAATTTATCATTCAAAGCCGACTTCAGTTAATCCAACTTTGACCAGGTCAATGACACCTGCTGAAGAGCACACAAAATGACAATCATGAAAGAGTATGCAAATTGTGAATTCCTGGTTACATTTTGCCAAATTGTCATAGTAAAAAACTGAGCAAAGTGACCTACCAAAAACTATTTTTTCAAAAGTACGAGACATTTAAGACTTAATCTTAGATGCTGCTCAAAATTGACAAAACTGGAAGATTAAATACTCCATAAAATAAACGTTTTGATCTCTAAAATGTTTGGTGTAGGCCTAATAATGGCAAATTTGGTAGAAAATAAAGAATTCCATTCAGTCACACATTTTTTCGTAAGAGTCTTTACTGTTCAAAGTTTTACTTTTAAATTTGTGTTCTTATACGATGAGAATGTGAAAATTTAGAAAAGCAAGCATGGGGACCACAATTTTTTTCTTTAATATTTGATTATTCTCACATGCCAGAATTTTAAAATCCCCGATAACTTTCAAGTTTCCTGGTATGCCATGTCATGTGTTGCTCTCTGGTCGGATCTTATGTACAAGTATATTCCACCGTCATGAGCGTCATTTGACCCAAACTCTTCTTCAACTACATCAGAGTCAGAGCTATCTCTGTCACTGCCGAGAGGCAGTTGCAGTGACACTGCAGTTAGCAAGGCAGTAGCTGTATTAACTTTGATTATCTTGACAATATTTTTCAGTAGATTTTGTGTAATTATAACTAACATCAGAACAATTGGGTGGCATTAATATATGTAATTCGTTTTTCATTGAATTACCTGACAAACCTTGGAACTGGAAAATGTAACAGTAAGGGAACTGAAAAATATCCAGGTCCCCCCTATAGGCAGTGCAAGACTTACAAGTATCCCCTCCACTACCCCCAAAAGTTTTTGAATCCTCCCCTGAGTTCCTTCAGTCCCCTCACCATTTTTTATGAACAAATATACAATTTAAATCTATCAGCCAGTGTGCGTTCGTTCAGTGCATGGATGAAATATATCCGTGTTCCGTGGAAAGCTACTGGACTGTTATACTTATCATTTCAACCTTTGGACATTGCTCCCCTAGAAGTTATGCGCTTAGTATATTCCTCATTTGCTGATTAGCGTTTGCACGCCCGCTGAAAATCTGCGCACGAACATCTGCGGCATCGTTTGCTGCAGCTCACTACATTCACAAAGACCTCTGAAAGGGGAATTTGAGAATTGAAGGGAACCTTGAAAATATTTGACTGCATCATAGTGGTATCGAGTACATGATAAGTACTGACTCTGCAAAGGAAGACTTGAAAATATGCGTCTGTTGCGAAATTGGCACTGTATTCATAGAACTTTATGAGCAATTCAAATCAAAGATACTACGATATCAACGAAACCAAAGAGAAGCCAATAAAAGAAGCCAGAAATCTATGAGCTGAAAATGGCCAGAGTACTTCCAAAAAGTATATGTAAGAAGTGTAAATAGAATGCAAATAAGAGAACAGACGTCTAGAAAACACGGCTATATTGCTATCAGCTTTTAAATACACAGCTAAGGAAAACTTTTGAGGTTTCGTTTTATCTGAGTTAATTTTACCTTGGCCAACATCTCAGAGAAGACTGAAACACGCAGCACGACCTTGTCGACACACCTGGCACATGTACAGACAACATTTTGAATATTCCGACATAAATTAAGGTGAATAGCCCACAAAATGCATATTATATATATATATATACAAGCGCTTATTTTAATGAACTTTATTAGGGAGAACAATGACAAAACTCACGAGTCCATTGCAAAAAGTCTTAACAAGAATGAAAAAAGTTTATAAAATTGAAAGGCATGTCGTGTATTGTCTCTTTGATATGAACAATAAATAATTATTTCATTAACAGCAATGGCCAACATCAACACTTGTCTCAAGTTGTCGTAAAAGTACGTTTATTTACTTCAATCATCAGTATTCATAATAGTCTGAAGCTCATTGTATTTCCAAGTTTTTCGTCATTGATATCATCCTCATCATCATCATCATCATCAGCATCCTGATCATCATCATTACGTCATCATCAGCGACAGCAGCATTAACAGCGTTACTACTATCATCAACATCTTAGTTATTGTTGTTTAAATCAGATCGCCAGTTGTTCAAACACTTCTCTGCCATGTATTGCAAATTATCAATTCTCAAGAGATGTCCATGTCTTTGTTCATTATTTTCTCCCCAACTTCAAACCAGTAGTTTTTACTCCACTAGGAGAAATCTATACTTTGATAGGCTCACAGAAATCGTGTTTAAAGCCAGCAAAGGGATCATAAAGTTGATATTATTTATATTCTCATAACCAATCAGTGCTTAAAACGTTGATCTTTTGATTTCAGCCAAAGCTTTTAAATGATGCTACATTGCTGTTGTAGTACATAGCAAGCATTTTTAGAATCAGTAGCAGCTCAAATGTCACACAGTGGCCACTGAAGTGTTTTACGGATTCAGTGGAAATGATCAAGCAATGATTTCCAAGAAAAAAGAGTGGATGTACACCTTTTCAAGCTGGTTTACTCTTGTAGCGTTGTTTGTTTCACCATCTATTCGGTTAGGATTTTATATTCTGTATTTTACATTACTTACAGAAAACGAGTTAAAAGATTTTTTCAACATAAAAGTTATGAAACAAATGCAGGACAGCTGTGACGCTCGTTTGTGTCACATTTAAAATTAGTCGTTGCCAAGTGTCGCTGCATTGACAAGACACCAAGCTCAGGGGAGATATGTTAAGACTATTAAAGCTGAAGTATTATAAGTAAAAGTATTATAGATATTCCTGAAACCACGAATTAAATTTTACAATAGAAGCTTGGACTTTTTAACACGTATTGTAATTCTATAAGATACGATAAATGCACAATACAGTAAATTACCCACAAGTCTGTATGATGTGTACACTCGAAGGTTCATGTAATTATAACTTTCCCAGTTCTGCATATTGAGAGTAACATTTGTCATTACAATGACCATTTGATAATATCTAATAAAAGTACGGTCCGATTTTTTAGTAGAAATTTCAACATCACCATTAAACGGCAACAAAATTGATGGTTTACAGGGACTACAAATAACACACTTTTGGGAAGTTTGTAATGACCAACTGAGGTAGTCACTTTCAGTGCAAAAGTTAACATGCAGATTTCTTTTGTAGATCTATTTGAAAGAAATCAATATCCTCTTGTTTGATAAAACAGTTGCCAAAAGACTCCTTACTTTCCATGAAATTATTGTGTATCACTGGCTCTAAAATTGTTTGACAATTTCACAAAATTGATATCTCCTCTCTCAATCTATTATTTTTCAAATCATTCATACTGGACATTGAGCACAGCCATGTCCTCAAAAGTACGGTTTCCAAATTTTTATTACTTGTCTACAAGTTTCTCTGCACATGGGAGACTTTCCAGACCTCAGTGAGGAACCTGCGAGGATACACATCATAATGAATCATGGGATATCCATGCAAAGTGCAATGTAAGCTTTCTTTCGTCACAAAATTCGTTTCGAAATGTAACAGCTGACTCTCACTAGGCATTTGTAGGACTGCATGGTGTGCTGTAAACGCCACAACAGATATCAGTTTTAAAAATCTTGCCCTCATGTTAGATGCACCATTGTGCATTTAACGAATCTCAATGAACAATAAATTTCGCAACTGTATATTTGCAGGTCATTTATATAACACACTGGCTGTAACTAGTAATAATATTTCATCATTTTAGAGGTGAAAGAGATTTTGTAGTATAAAGTATTATCCCCGTAAACGTACCGCATATTGTGAAATCTACAATATTGTGAAATCTACAAAAGAATTCAATAACATTTTACATTTCACATAGGCCTACATAGAAGCCGTGGTAACGACCCGAAACACTAGGCACTTGGTTTAGAAAAATAAACAGAAACGAAACACAAAAATCAAAAGTACATCAGAAATTAAAGTTAAGCATGATTTAAAGCACATGTCTAGAGCTTCCATATCTCATGATGTAGAAACGTTTCATCATCGACAAAAATAATAAAAGAGAATACGAATTTTGTATTGCAATACAGACTGCCAAATTTATTGGCAGTCTGTATTGCAATACATTTTACATCGTATATCTTACGACGAAGCCAACAACACAGTCCTCCTCAATCAAAAATAATCCACAATATGTTATAAAAACAAACCGAAATGGACTAAAGTACATCAAGAATTCTTTTTTGAAAGATCACAAAATTGAGTGAGTAGGCGGTGTCATCTACATTCTTGAAAATGTTGAAAAGAAAATGCCACTATTTCTTTGAAGCAGTGGCAAATAAAACTACGAAATCAAAAGACTTCTTGTCACGAGATATCCCTGGCTCGCGTCGTTTGTCATATAGTACGTATTTACAAAATTCAAAACTGAAGAGCATTCCAGCGATATAAATCTGATTAGTCCATTTACCACTCTGTTACCACACGATCAGTGACTGAGATCATGAACTATGCTTAGGTCTACGTCCATGCCGAGATGATTACTCTACCTTTTACCGTTTCACAACAACCTCTTCATCTGAGTGATCGAAGGCACATTTGCTTTTAATCCCTGAATGTGATCAATGTTTCATTACGACAGAGCAAACACCTTGATGCAATTACCTTTCTGATCACCTACTATGACTGTGCCGTCATCGGTAACACAGACACTCATGGGACTATTAAGAACATCACTCGCATCATCGACATGACAAACGTATTTGCCACCTGATTCGTACTTTACGATTCTGGCATTGTTGCAATCTGCGACATACACATGGCCGTGTTTGTCAACAGCCACTCCTTTGGGATAGTCAAGTTCACCATCACCACTTCCCTCAGAACCGAATGTACAGATGAAGTGACCGTCACCATTGAACACTTGGATTCTATGGTTGCCACTATCTGATACAAAGACATTGCCAGTATTATCGATAGAGACAAATGTGGGATAGCTAAACTGACCATTCCGATTTCCGAAACCACCAAATGATTTGATATGATTGCCACTCTGGTCGTAAATGTGAATACAGTGAGCCCAATTATCCACAACATAAACCCTTCCATTAAAAGAATT
>LD355387.1:34011-44545 GCA_001465055.1 Ptychodera flava | reverse complement strand
CGCTGTCAATTCAGTGGTTTTTCAATTCCAATCCCATAAATGAAAATCAATACACTGGAATCTCTGCAGATTTGTCCCAGCTGGTCATTCCACATTCAAATTTTAGCAACGCTGGAAATTATTCCTGTGCTTTGAATGGAGAGTTTGCAACTGTTCAGATACAAGTTGGGGGTAAGTAGTACCCTATATTCTGGTAAGATATATGGGGTCCAATTGTGCTAGGCTAGTATTTTATGGATACACACGAATACATTTAAAAGATGAAGGCCTTTAAAACCTTTGAGACACACATTTTTGGTATTTTGTTGGTTTTTATTAAAGAATCATGAAAATGTAACCGAGCAAGTTAATACCTACAGTAGAAAATTTTACCAGTGAAGCCTTGACAAATACATGTGGGTCATAACTGTGTTCCCTATTAAAAATGTCGTTGTCTTCTTTTTGGCCACTATACAGATATCCATGTCTATTTTCTTTCTTCTACAGAAAAGCCATATCCTGTGAGCAATTTCAGATGTTTCTCATTTAATGCAGTGGACATACTGTGTACATGGAACGATGGTGGCCCAACTAATATTCCAACGAAAAGTACATTAATGTACAAAGAGTCATATGCAGAATCATCTAGGTAATCTGTCAGATTGAAAATGCTGGATAATCTTTGCATTTTCTTTGTCAACAAAGTGTATCTGTATTTTTATAATCGCGCAGGATGAACAATCGCATCATTGCTGCTATTTTCATTTTTATGTGGGAAAAGGTAAGGAGATACATTCACATTATCACAAAGTCAAGGCACAAAAACCACTGTAAACACGGTCATAGTTAAATTCAAAAAGAGCCAAAACACCAAATGCTCAAGACATACAATGTAAACAGATTTTTTACATTTGTACTAGGCACCATTCATTGCATGATGTAAAATTTTGACAAAATTGTTGAAAGCATGGATATGTTAATTTACATTCCCAGTCTTATAAGTTAAAAGCACAATGTGACTGTCGGTCGAAAAAGTAATCTCAAAATCTAACACAAATGCATAATTACCTAATTAGAGCCAAAAATCACACGAATAGTTGCATTATGATTTTGTGTAATTTACATAAAGCAGTGCTGACCACTTTAAGAAAAAAGACTGGTATATTGAAACTATTTTCACTAAAGCGTTACAATCATGTCTTTTCAGTCCTAGATATCATTGGACAGCCTGTCCAGACACGGTTACCTCTGTGAATTGCTCTGATCTCCATGATTACACTCATTCCTGCTTTATTTACGGTTACGATCACCACCACGGCAACAGGCACGATTTCACTGTCACTGCAGAAAATGCGCTAGGCACTGCTACAACTCGGATCGACTTTAATCCAGAAGGTCAAGGTACAGTATGTGTCAGAACTTTGACTGGATTTTGAAATATCTGTAATGAAACTGATTAATTAGAAATGTTGAACAATCTTTACACGAAACTAGTAATTGTGAATTCCCTCTAAATTAGCAGTTTGTCAGCTCTGTAGCGGAGGTGAAACATATGGCATATTGACTGATATCACTCAGGCGTGGTTTTCGTAATGTGGCAACTCATGAGAACATGTACGATGTCATATGTTGTTATTGCTATCATCAAAGTTAAAGGGTTGTAACTTCTGATGATTTACACCATTTTTGTTTTCAATGTCAACTATAGTTTGTTCTTCTGCTCCCTATAGCGTGTTGAAATACATGTACATAGTGTTCAGCTTTTCGACTCAGCCTGTATATGTGTAGTCTGCATTTGTTATTGTTGGGACTTTTTGAAATATATCCATGACAGCTCTACATAATTGCATATCATGTGTGAAAATTTCTGGAGTCTAGAAACACTCTTTAGTCTGGTAATTTGGCGTACTTTGCACATGGATATACTACTGACATCTAGGTAGTATGTGTATAACTAAATACCAACATGTACATCATATCTGTCTACCTCAATGCCCCTTCATTCCTTATATTCACTGGAAATTCATCATTGTGTGAATTTCTTTCTCTGCCCATGAAATGAGAGTAAATAATATGCATAGCATCATCACTTAATCTACAGCTGTACCATTTGCTCCAAGTAACATCACAGCTGTTGCTGAGAGTGGAACATGTGTTGCAGTTAACTGGGACTACCCTTGTGGATGGGAGCATCCAGAACATTTTGGCTATTTCACATTGCAGTATAGACTGCGATATACTTCAGAATGGGATACAGATGAATGGGGAAATGTACGTATGCACATCTAGTAAATGCATGTATACCCTCTAAAAATGTATTGGTACAACTCGATCAGCAATAGAATAGAGTTCATTATGAGCTACATAGTGATATCATGAATTTTTGCAATGGACAATTGGAAATGACAGTCCATTGGAGTGTCATTCAGATGTGTTAATTGCAGTATACATCAATACATAAACAGAACGTTGTATTTATACTGATGTTGTTGTTAGTACGGGAAACTAATACACACAATTATGATTGGCCAATTAGTGGACTTATCCTCTGCTTTTCCAACAATAGCCCGTAAAACAAACATCCAGAGAAAAAAGAGTGTGCCAACTTGAAGGGTATACCCGTTACAGCATTCAGCTGTCTGCTGGCCTTAGATTTCAGGACAAATACTGGAGTGATTGGTCTGATATTGTCATTGTGAGGACTCTTGAACAAGGTGAACAATGATATGATATCTTTACCATATATTAAGAAAAACATTTTTAAAATCCGTTGGTAGTTTCTAGAGTCACACAGGATTAGATAACAGCGTTGATCGATCTCCGCACGGCGTGGATAATTACAACCTAGCTAGGGAGTCTGACCAATTAGCCACATTTGGTGAGAGCGCTCAGTCAATTACTCAACGACTCACTTGCTAGGTTAGAATTATCTACGCTGCACTACAATCTCTGTATTGAAATTGAGTATTGATGTGTTTCGGGTAATATACATGTACTTATATCAGTAGTCTATCACATCCTTCATTTGAAAGTCGTGAATGTTCTCTGAGTGTAACAAACAATGGCGAGCAGTTGTCACCAATCACCTTTCACAATATTTCATGCCAGATCTGTATTACAAAGTTGTATACGGTACGTGTGACAGACATTTGCAGAAGCTTTTCTACCAATAAAAGCATTGTTTTATGTGGTCTGTCACAATGTGTACAGTTATACAGGTAGAATCTGCTGTATGTATCTGTGTAAGAAACTAGCTTTACAATATTGATAACCAATAAGTACATCATACACCTGTGTTTTTTCTTTTATCAGCACCCATCTCTCATTTGGGAATCAGCTATAAAAATATGGACAACACTAATGAATCTAGCAAGAGAGATGTTACAGTATTTTGGAAGGTAATTATCACTTAAAATAAGAGGAAGGACATGCACATAGCAGTTTCCTATGTCCTGTTTACAAACACATATCCATATATGTGACCAGTACAATGTTTAAACCTGTATATATTCTCTTGGCACCATATCACACGAAGAAAAAAGATGTGACCCTAAAGGTAGAAATTCTGTGCCTTTGGAACAGATATTCGGACTCCCATTTTTTGCAATTCTTTTCTGATCTACCACTTTTTGTGGCTCATTTTAAAGCCCGGGGAGTGAGAAAACTCTTCATGATCTTAAAGTGTTTTTGAAAATGGAAAATGTAAGTTTTCGTTTTAGAGTTATAAGAAACACAGGGATGGTGACCAATTTGAATTTCAAATACAGACAAATTTACGGTCATTCGTTTCTCTTGTAAGAACATTTGCAAAGTAACCTGATTTTTATTTGTACAGTTCATTTTTGATCTACTACTTTTCGGGGCTCATTTTAAAGCTCGTAGAGACAAATTTCATCATCTTAAAGTGTTTTTGAAAATGAAAAGTGTTATTTTTCATAATACAGTTAACACAGGGACTGTGGCCGTTTTCAATTTTAAATACAGACAAATTTAAGGTCATTTGTTTCTCTGATAAGAAAATTTGCACAGAAACCTGATTTTTATACGTGATTCCCAAAAGAAATGTTTCCTTACGGAAAATTTGAGCAACATTTTAAGATTTTTAATTTCGAGCTGCAAACTACCTTCAGTATATACTTATATGCATATCATCATGTGTAATAAAATCATCAAATATTTCGTGCCACTGGTTGCGTGGCTTTTTCTATAGGAAGCGGGTATAACGCGTGTTTACTCATATTTGAATACAAAAAGAATGAATGTGCATTGTTGTGCACATACAAAGCACTGGCGCGTTGGTCTGTTCTATTTGAACAGAAAATGGTCCACTATGAATATCGCCAATACTTGCTACACAGTCTTAGTGTCAACATAGCTTCTTGAATTTCCTGAAGCCATCATTGACATTTTTAGAATATATGTTTACTTTACCATAGCCACTTGGCGTCAGAGAAATGAAGGGTGAAGTGCTGGGATATACTATTACAATAAATAAAGAAGCTGAAAATATCAAGATACTAGCGAACGCATCTGCAAACGCCACGTCTCATGAATTACAAGGTAAAACTACTTTTTCAATCTGTATCAAAATATTGTATAATGAATGTTTATACCTGATCTAGTCCACTGAGTATGTTTGGGAGAATGTTGTCGGATTGATTGTACAATTCTCTTATTCCTGCCAAAGTTCAAAACTGATGCAACAACAGCTACAGTGCGCACTCTCGCAGTGCATAAGCTTAACTGTGAGTTTGACAAGCAAGATATAGGGTGTAGAGTAATGTATTTGAATTACTCCACAAAGTGTTCTTAATATTAAAAAGGCACTGAAATAATTCATTTATATGTACTGGAGTTTTAGTTGATATCGTGAGGTGCAAGTATGTCGTAGCTTTACATTAATCATATGTGTGGTATACTATTTGTCATGTACACAACACTCTGATTGTATAGAATGAATCCTCAGTATACTTTCTTCTTTCGATGGATTGTTCTACTGTATCCCTTACAGCATCAAAGTCTGAGTTTATACCAACTTACAGGTTCCATTTTAAAATTTTAGTCAAGGTTTTTATTCTTTATTCATGTCAGCCAAAAATTGTAATCAGGAAGTGATTGATCAAAGTTTGATGGTGTCATATTTTCAAAATACAAGCGACCAGAAATTTATCTGTTTTTGTTTGTATTTTAGGGTTGGAGAAGTATGCATCGTACAATATTCAAGTTGTAACGTTCAATAATGCAGGCTCATCACCACCAAGTTCACTGACTATTTTAGATCTTGCACAAGGTGAATTTGTGTGTATTTACTTTTACCCGCTAATATTTGCAATGGCAGGGTCTCAAACAAAGAAGATACGGCAGATGCCAATAGCAAGAAACGGAGTTTCTCACTTTTTGGCCAAGAAAGGTGTGTTTTTTTCACACTAGGCAAGTGAGAATAATGTATTCTTGCGGTCATCTGTAAGAAATTGGATCCTGTCAATTGGTGATAATTTGGTTTTCTCACAGTCAATCCATAAGAAATCATTTCTCTCATACTAATATATTAATTGAATATCAGAGACACATTCAATTAAAGGTAATTATCTCTCAATGAAGCCTCAGAAGAAAAAAAAATATCGTCCCTCAGATTTTTTGGCATGGTAACACATGTCGTTAGCACAATGTTTCCATGTGTCTTTTAACAAACAAGAAAAATCTCCCACTGGGTTATATTGTTCGTGATGGCTTTGCGTCTAGATTTTACAAACTAATTCTTAGTATGACAACGAATAAACAAGTACCAAGAAGACATTTAACAGTTTGAGTTAGGGGATATGCATATACACCAAAAAGATAAGTTTATAACGTTGGGTGCATCCGTATTTACAGAAAACTCTTGAAAAAGGGCAAGCCTCAATTGATCTGTCGTATTTGTTTTGATTTCAGCGCCAAGTGAACCACTTAATCTCAGTGCTGTCGCCATAGACAAGAACAGTGTACGGGTAAAATGGGAGCGTCCTCAATATCCACGAGGGCGTATCACAAAGTACAAGATTTACTGGAGAAGTAGCAGCTCAGAATTGTAAGCTATCAGCAGTTTATTTTTTAACTTGTTTCAACAACCTTCAAAGATACAGGATATTCGACTGATATGAGACTGATGTACATAGTATGTAAAGTTTTACGTGATTATGCATCAGCTTTTGACAACGTGTCACATACCTTGTACAAGTTCTGTTTGTAGACGGATGCACTCACTTATTGACATCTAATCTTGCTATATACTGAAATCTCAGTTATCTACCATTACTAAATGACAATAATTAATGAAATTAGTACCAGCTGATCAGCAGAACGTCGACATATCGAGAGTAGGATAGAAATGCTGTATTTATGGCGAGGAATGAGGATTTCTGTACAAATGCTTCTACATAATGATGTTAATTTTTTTTTTGTAAAATCTGTATTCTCTGTTTAGGAATTTAGATGGTTCAACCAAGAAGCTTCAGTATGAAGTCAAAGGTCTGGAAGAGTATGTTTTGTATGAATTCTACGTTCAGGCGTATACGGCTGTTGGTGGTGGAGGTCTCTCACCGGCAATCTTTCAATATACGGAGGAAGGAAGTTAGTTTATTTCAAAAGTGTTCCTTTAATAAATGACAACCTGTCAATCATTTTTGGCACGTTTCATTAATAACATCCGAGGAATTTGTAATTGTAACATACAGAGATCATTTGCTGGCAGAGATAAATATGATTCTGTATGATCTTAAATGGGTGATTTCATTATGCAGTGCACATTTCGTATGATTTGGTGAATTTGGTCACAAGCCATCGGAAACCGCCGAATACTAGTCTTAAGCAAGACTGACTAGACAGAGATCAGGAAACAGCGTATCTTGTACAGCCCAAATGATTTCGCTTTTTAAGACATTAATTTAAAAAAGATTTCAGTCATGAAAATATGTTAAACACGATTGGAACTAATTTGGGATAATTGGATTTTCATATTTTCCAAATTTCTCAAAAATGTTAGGTGCCATATAGCTGAATTTAGCGATATTATAAATTACTCATAAAAACAAGTGTGTAACTCCTAAAGAAAAGCAGATGAGGTTACATTTGAAGGTGAAATTGACCTTACTTCACCATCCAATTATTCCAAATTAGTTCCAATCGTTTTGATAGATTTTTTGCTGTTTTATCCATAGATTGAGCACTAGGAGATTTTAGAAACAAACTAATTTGGGTGAAAATTTTACTCCAATATTCTCGTTTCAACTCCCAGTCAAAATCAAACTCAAAGTAAATGTTCTGCCTAAGATTATAGTCAGTGCAGGCAAGAAATTTACTTCAAAAATCATGTACACCGTGTGAAATGCAATGAAAATATAGGCACTTAAAGTTTTTCATATCATATTGTGAAAGTTGCCATAAGTTTGCTCAATTCTTGTCATGATTCTCGATCAATTTATCTTTTCTCCCATGATTCTTCCATGATTCATTCAGGAACTCACTAACACAAATCTAAAATTTACAACCATTTCTCCAATTGCACCTCCTTTTAGTACCATCTGGCCCACCAACACATATTCAAGTCGTGCCTATGGATGATGAGCCATCTAGTCTTCAAGTAACCTGGCAGCCACCATGCTTGGACGACAGAAATGGTGTCATAAGAGGCTTTATTCTGCATTTCTGTGAAGCTGAGAATGTGTCCACATCAGTGTCCTGTACAGGTAATGATTATCTCCAATATGTGAATGTAGGGGCACAGGGACTCATTTTCAGCTTTTTATCAGGATCGTTTTTCAAGATATACGTTTTGACAGCTCTTGGAAAGAGAATGTACTTTTCTTTTCCATGTTTTTCTCTGAAAATTGAAAGGTATAAACTTTCCGAAATGTTTATCCCAGATTATGACAGAGCACGATTTTGAAATCTTCTCGCGCTAGTGATGAGCAGATGCCTAATACTTTTTTCAGATGAACATTACACAGTCAGATATAATGAATATTTGTAAAAAAGAGCCAGTTGTGAATCATTTAATTTCTATAGCTTCAACAAGTCTGTGAAATAAGGACATGAATTATTGAAGGGTTTTTCGTTATCTGCGCAGACAAGAACACCAAGACCCAGAATATATCAGCCGTGGTTACAAGACAGCTTGAGAATCTGAAACCGTTTACTCATTACGCAGTATGGTTGGCAGCGTACACTGGTGTAGGAGCAGCAGGTCCAAACAGTACGGTTACTTGGAACAGAACTGCACAAGGAAGTGAGCATTTCAACTGATGAGTATTGCAGTGGTTTGATAATCTGGGATTCTAAACTTTTTGACTGTCAAAAGGACTTTGTGTTGTTATCAATGTTGATGATTTCACAGTATTTATAGAAATACTACTGGATATCTTCTATTGATATGGTTTTTAAGCCAATGTTTTTTAATCAGTTAGTGTGATTAAAAATCAACAAATTAGGCAAACTGTCAAGTTTAGTAACAATTTACAATTGCTTATGTTAGATATGATGATGCAATAACCTGTGAATATACTGCATAGAGATAATTTCTTTTCAGCTCCAAGTGCACCTTTGGAAGTGTTTGTAACTTCTCAGAGTTCAACTGAGGTTGGTCTGGAATGGAAAGCTCCATCGGAACCCAATGGTATCATTAAAGAGTATATTGTAAACTACAAGAACGACAACAATGATGGATCTAACTCAACTGACCAGACCAGGATAGTTTTTAAGGATTTGCAAGGTTATACAAACTACGCCATCAAAGTTCAAGCATGCACCAGTGCAGTGACCTCTCCATGTAGCGATTTTTCCTCTGAGATATATGTAAAGACCCTGATTGGTGGTGAGTTCCTGTGAAATTCTTATATATATTTTTATTTTCCTTTTAATATGATTAACGTTTTAATTCTCAAGGGTAACTATAGGTAGTGCATAGTCTGACATTCTTGGAAAAACATCACTTTTGCCACATTTGAACATGTGATGCTGCATTTTGAACGAAAAATTACATTGAGTTGGTTTTATGCTTTTATTCGCCTAATGATTGATAGAATAGCAATCCTACCTTTTACCTCACAACAATGACAAATGTATAGTTATTTGTTCAGAAGTTGGAACAGATATATTATAATTCAGACAATACAAAATTGGTGCCATTTTTCAGATCTTCTTATATTGGTAAATTGCAATGAATCAGGTCAAGCAAGTACCTGTAGCATTTTGGTTTGTTACATTTACATGTGCGCTAGTATTTGATAGAGACTCTTCATGATCCAAGCAAAGACCTGCATTTAATCCTACTTTTTTGAAATGCAAAATTTAACTTTTTACATAGATAATTAAGACAAGATAGTGGCCATTTTTTAAATTCAAATATTAGTAAAGTTTAGACAACTTTTTTAAACAAATCAATTTTCTCTGATAAATTTTCAGCAAAAATCAATGACGTCCTAGTTCGAGGCATTTTATCCAGTTCTTGAATCTAACACTGACAAATAAGAAATCGGGTAAACATTCTAGGCCATGTATTACATTTCAATCCATATTCTTGACTATGTTTTTGGTAATTTGTCTTTTGCAGTTCCTGGAAAACCAAATCCTCCGAGTGTGAAATTGCAGTCATCTCGTGAAGTTATTGTTACGCTGAATGAGCCTTTGAAACCCAATGGGCCTGTTGAACATTTGAAATATGTCATCTTTTATAAAAGCAGCAATGCTCATGGCGACTATAGAGAATGTGAGAGCCAAAGAACTTCTGACCAACAGACTGGGAATGTTGTCCAAATTTCAGTGGATTGCGCTAACTTTGAAGATGAGGAGGAGTTTGTTTTTGCTACCAAAGCTTTCAACATCAATGACGGCAAAATGTTGATCAGCAAGATGAGTGATCCATCTCAGCCAGTAACTCTCTGTCACTTTATGCCAAGTAAGTTGTTTGTGACAAGCATTCAATTGTGCCAGTTTGACTCGAGCCATTCTTAAATATCTTTTTGTGAACCCTAATTTGTTCAGTAACAGTCTCTGAAGTCATTACTTATATTTCATGTACACTATGAAAGACGCAAGGTACATAAATATTCCGCATTCGGAGTTTGATAAGGAATCACTACTATACTCTGTTATAAAAACGTAGCAAAGCCTTAATTGCTACAGTCACAATTCTAGGACAGTCACCCCCTGGACACGTAACCCAATGGAGGTTTATCCTAACCCTATTGCCCAACTGCATTGAAACGTGTGTAGCCTCAAGTTGTCAATTACATTGTGTTTAGCATGTAAAAGGCTTGACAAGAAGTAGCTGACCCGATGCCAAACCTGGCCCCGCTGTGTACTGGAGTAGCCTGTCCTATGCATAAAACAATATCGCTGTGTAAAACCCGTTGGTCAGAACCATTTATTATACATTTCCATAACTACATGGGAAATATCCAGGTGTGAACAAAACTGATGGCATTGCCATCAAGCAGTCAAATTCACATCCATCTATGTATTCGTGGTTATTTTTATACGTTATCATTATTCATATCAATTTTGAGTAAACTCTGCTGTG
>LD355387.1:5683-21915 GCA_001465055.1 Ptychodera flava | reverse complement strand
TTACTAGTCCCATATTTACTGTAATTTTGTTGTTTTTTAGATTCCTGATGAAGATTCCCTGTGTGGAATCGAAACGTCGAAGTTTTAGAAATAAACTCTATTTTGGTATTTGTTATATTGATCGAGTGGATGGAAGCCAGTATGTCACAAGCAATCACGGACATCTCGTATGCACACTTCACGGTCACTTAATATCACTTGTCTACAAAGTACAACATCGCTCCACTTAATGTCCGTTCAGAACTGTTTTCTTATCCCACCGCAAGATATTAAATGTAAAAAGTTTGTTGACTCCCAGAAATGCGTGCCATGACACTACATATCCTTCGGGGTCACAATCACCCTCAAGATCAGAGTTCTAATACAAAAACTTCTAGTAAGGCTGGCCGTAAACACTTGTTGTGACGGTCAAGTTTATGACTGAAACGACTCGGCAACACCAACTTATATATTTTTATTTATTTATTATATGCACGAGTACAATCCAAATGGCAAGCTCCGCAAAACATACAATGTACATACCATTCCATAAAAATATACAATTGAAGAAAAATGCCAATTACACAGTGAACAAACAAGTTATTAATAAGAATAATTCATTATACTGGTTTTAAAAAGACTAAATCTGTCGAAAATGTCAATGCTCGAAATCAATTTTCATACATAGTCATAAGTACCTAAAGCACGTTGTATAAAGGAGCGTTGACGAGCATATTTTGGACAAAGGTACCCGAAAAGGAAGGTTTATCCGTAGACTATAAGTGGGACATTCAGTTGGACTTGAGTCAAAGAAGTAAAATTTACAAGAGAATGGACACATTTATATAAAATGCTAAGATCGGAAACCTTCTTGCGATTGTGTAAAGGTGACATTTCAAAGTTTGCATAATTCTGTGTATCCTGGGAAGACCAAAGAGGACATTAAATGTAAAACACAGATATTTAACACACAAATATAAGTCACATTTTTAACGAATTACCAATTGTGGTCAGGAAAGTGTGAAGTTTTAAAATCCTTAAAACAGATTTTCGGGCACTTTAGTCTAAACTTCGCCGTGAAACGAAAATAAAGCACAAATTCATTGCTTCAGTCCAGACTACATTGCGAAATGGAATACTATCAAAGGTCATTGAGTAAATCGTTTTCAATCGATAACCCGCCAACAAAACGAAGTGAAACAGGGCTTTTTAAGCCATGAAGTCCTCTCCCTTTAACAAACTCCCCACAATCTCTGCATGCCTTTAACAAAATATACCACATGCTCTGTCTCCGTCACAAGAGTTTACCCTCTCTATCCTCAAATCTCCTAAAACACTTAAATCCCTCTCCCTGTCCACTTACTGGGCTTTGTTCAAGACATCCGCTGAGCATAAGTTAACTCTCCTCTTACTGATTATTGAAAAACTGTTCATTCGCTGTTATTTGCCTGCTGATACGATAAAAATATATTGCAATTTTGCCCACCTGTCTGCCAATACAGGGCTTGCGCAAACCATTCTCTCAGACAGTCTTGTTTACTTCCCCTAATACATCCTTCGATTCTGTTGGCGATGCTCTTATGTACATATGCATTTACACGGTGCTATGCTACACCTTACGTCTTTGTACATGTATATCCATGTGCCTCCACATGTCACTAATCTTCCTAAAGAGAAACTCACAATATTTGATAACATTTAATGTTACACTCGTCAACTTTGATCTGTAGAAGCCGAGCAAACAAGTGTTGTAGGTACTGAAGTTGCTAATAGATGAAACCATTGCAAAATGTCTATAATGAAACACGAAAATGTCCAGAGTAGTTTCTTCACCTCTTTATTGCTGGAGGCTTAGTCTTAATCATATGAAAAATTTGACACACAAGTTGAGTTACAATATTTCAAATCTCATATATCTATAATGAGATAGATTTAACTTTACAACAGTTCAAGAACACAGAGAAATAAATTTAAGTCAAATTCAGTAGCATAAAAGGTTAAACGTTACAGAATCTTGAAAATAAAATCTTCATGATATCGCTCTTCTACCTCATTGTGGTTGGATACTTTTTTAAAGCTCTTCGGCAATAAGGCTATTCGCAGCAACCGCTTGGGGTAATTACGTACAGTGGTGAACACGTCATACCAATGGTGAAGCGCACAGTAGATTGTCTCACCAAAGGGAAAGGAAAATTTTTTCACGTGCTTGACAAATTAGGAGCAAGTCAGATACAAGGGTACTTTCACCATTCATTAATTTATTTACACTACAATCACAGAAACATAACTGAGCAATGTCTCTATTGTACTTATTCTTCACACATGGTATCAAGATCACATGGTACCACTTAAAGTGCAGGCTTGTAATTTGCGCTGCAACTCCATCTTTAAAATAAACATGGTCGCCAAAAATGAATGACTATTATCAAGTTCAAGTTTAAACGTAAATTCGTTTCCTGGTTTCCTGTTTTTAATGAAAAATACGTCACTTTCTTCAACGGCAAGCCTTGGACCGTTTTGAGTAGAAAATGAAAACGTAGTTGACATTTGAAACGATTAATGAAAAAACAATATCAAACGTTACAGATACTAGCTCTTTAACCAATGCACTAGTACATTTCAAAAAAACATTGCCACGATCAGACATTTAGTTGTACTGACAATATCATGTGTCACTCAGCAAATTAGAAACTTGAAAGTAATTTTAATCCCTGTGGTACTGTATTTATCGTTCTACAAATCACTTTGTATTTTGTTACTTTGCTTGCCGTTTGATGGATGTCCCGCAGTTTTATTCTCTTTGTTGTATTTTTACCAAAATTTGCAATATTTTATGAAATATAAGAATCGTTTGCAGTCATCAAGAAAACATGCAATAACAAACCTAGATAACCTCTTACTGGCAGAATTATTGCTTGAAAACTTTGATGCAATCGTTACCTTCATCGGCCACTATAACTCTGTCATCGTCAGTGACACAGACACCGTTAGGACGGTGAAGACCGTCACTTTCTTCATCGATACGGCAAACAAATTTACCATTCGATTCGTATTTCACAATTCTGTTATTGTTGTGATCTGCGACATACACATAGCCGTGTTTGTCCACAGCTACTCCCTGGGAAAAGTTCATCTGACCATCACCACTTCCATGGGAACCAAATGTATAGCGGTACTGACCATCACCATTGAACACTTGGATACGATGGTTACTAGTATCTGATACATAGACATTGCCGATGGTGTCAATACAGACAAACAAGGGATACCTAAACTGACCCTCCTGACTTCCATTACTACCGAATGATTTGATGTGATTGCCGTCTTGATCGTAGATGTGAATACAGTGAGCCCAGTTGTCTACAATATAAACTCTTCCATTGACAGGATTGATAGCGATACCGACAGGAAGCAGAATCTCACCCTTTCCAAAACACCTGATTAGTTCACCATTCTCATCACAGACAACTACCTGCTTATTTCCTTTGTCTGTAGTAAAGACATTACCATTCACTGATACAGCTGCATCATAGGGATGGAAATTATTGACATTTGCAAACTTAAACATCTTCCGATGTCTTCCATTTACAGTAAAACTTTGTAATCTTTGATTGCCATACTCAGCAACCAACACGTCACCGTTTCTCATCATTGTTATTCCCTGTAAACCACTAAACTGACCGATCCCTGAACCCTTCTCCCCAAATTTACACACCAACCCTTTCTTAGAGATAACCTTAATGTTAACTGGTGATCCTTCTACTGGTTTCTTACATACTGTAACTGACAATACATGTTCCCCCTCTACCTCTACACGTGTTTTCAAAGTCATTGTCCCATTCTCATTGTCCTTGACTTCCACTTTCTCAACTTTACCGTCAGGTGTCTTCATCTCAGCTTCAACTTGGACACGATGTGATACCTCTTCCTTGTTTAGGTTTGATTCATTCGCGCTTCGAATGGTGCATGTGATGTCTTCGCCAACTCGAACTCTTGGAGTGATTGAGTCCACTTTGTACACCGTCGGAATGAATTTTATTGTTCCAAGACTCTTCCCCCTACAGAAGTCATCACATTGTTGAAACTCCATGTAGTCGTCTTCCACTGGCTCTACCTGTGTCTGTACTTTCAGCAATTCTTCTGTTTGATGATCAACCTTCTTCTTTGCAGTCATTAGCTGTGAAGCGCTCCCATAGTGCATCAGTTTCTCAACATATTCACAAGTAGTTGTCAGGTCATTCTCAGCAATGTCAAGTTCTTTCAATTGTGCAGTTAAGTTAACTTTCCGTTTTTCGTATTCACCTTTCAACTCTGTCAGTAGTTTGTTGCCGTTTTCTTGTATCAGACGCGTTATTTCATCAATGGTTTGACGGATGTGTTTTCTCAAGCTTTCCTTTTCTCTTTGGAAACACTTTTCGAGAGACTCAACTATTTGCTGCACTTTGAGTTTGCTATTGTTGGCTTCGGTCTCTTTCACTTTCACTTTGTCAATGACTCCGCTTAAGTTTTTGGTGAATTCCTTTGCCGCGTCTTCGACACATCGGTACTGGTGTTTTGTCAAAGGATGATCTAATGCAGTACACATCGGACAGATCGTCTGGTTGCAGGTATCACAGTAGAATTTGACCTGGTAATCTTGATGTGTGTTACAATATACAGGAGGCTGAACCGAGGCTGGGTCGGCGGACTTTGCTGCCATATATTCATCAAAGCAGAGAAGGCGATGGGATTTCGTTGCGGGAAGTTTACCGTGTGTTGTGGCGCAGTTACTGCAAAAATCCAACGAACAGATGGTACAGTGGTTTGTCACATCGCCTTGTTCACACCCGTCGCATTTCTTTGAAGTGTTTACGCTTTTCTCTTCTTCAAAGAGTGCGATTAAATCGTTCATGAAGATGTTGACCTGGATTCCTGCCACGCCATTGTCGGTGAGTTCATGAACTCTACGACATACTGGACAGGTAATGGCGCCCATCTCCTCTGCTAACTTCCCCAGACAAGGCTCACAGAAGCTGTGCAGACACGGCAGAATTTTGGGATTCTTATATCGTTCACAACAGATCCGGCACAGAAGGAAATTCTCGTCGATTTGTTCGGGTATTTGAGATCCACTTGATGCCATTTTGCTCACGATATTTCAAATGGTCTACACAACTTGTTACCCAGTCAAGCGACTTCAGTGTTTCAGTAGTTCCGTGAAGCAAAGCTTCATGGGATTGACAAATGGGGTCAAAATTTTATTGTGTTCAAAAGCATGCCTTGGTGCAGTTCAAAGTATAGTTTTCAATGATGTTAAGAACAACGTTCTTCATGATACTCATATGTGTTGCAAAACATAATTCCCTACGATACCCAAAAATACATCTGAACCTATTTGAAGGCCAACAAATTGTGATTATACAGTAATATTCCCTAACACTTTTTCAGGCGTGTGAGCGATGAATCAGTGATCTATGGATCATGTTTAGAAACGTCTTAGCATGTAATAGTCCATACGGCCTCTAAATGATGCAGAAATTATAAAGGGATTCACACTTGGGCAAATATTGCAAACGACAGAAAACAAAACCAAACCAAACAATTGATGAACAAAACCAAGTGAAATACGAAGAAAAAAAGATATTTTGAGTAAAGAAGGTTGTTTTCTTGAGATTTGTTGATTTTGTATAAATTCATATTTTTTTCGAAAGTTTACAAATATGAGAAGCGTGACAAATGTCAAACAGTGATGTCAATCAGATACAGTTTCAGCCCCGTTTTCAGTTTACAGAAAAAGTATATGTGAAAGGAAAGTGTAATACAATAGTACCAGTATCTGCCAAAATTATGCAAATGAATTTACAGCTCCTGCCACAAACTACAAAGTTGGGGGTACCTCAAGGGAGGTCGAATGTGTATGATCAACTTTATTTCATTATATACTTCATTGATTCTGAGGTCATGTGAACTTACTATGCTCGTAAAGCCCCGGAACAGATATTTTCTGTTACATTACCACTTATTTGTAAAGTTTTAGGGGGTAATTTGAACAGCAATTGAGTCTTCTTATGTTTCTGTAACTTTGTCACTTTCCGTTTACAAAAACACGTGAAGTTCTCAAGTTGGTGCTCGAATTTTTATTAGGGTCTTTGTTCTCACAACGTCGTCGTGGTATCTTTGAGTAGGGGTAACAACACAGTACAGCCACGTCAAGGAAAACATAATGCACCCTGACTTCACCTTCTTTCAAACCATTTTTGCACAAAAAGCGAAGTAAAGGGGGAGGTTGCCAAACTTGAACTTCTCCATTGATCTTGAATCCCCCATGGTAAATATAATGAAGTGATTATTGCTATGATATCACTCTCTGCTATGAACTTGACCGTACAGCTAAAACTGAAGAGTAGTACGTGGAAGATATCGGCTCCGGTAGCAAGAAGTTTCGAGGGCCGGAGACTCCACCTCCATGCCCGGCTCCATTTCCACGTTGATTACGCATACCAGAGATCCTCCAAATAGCTGAATGTTGTAATATAACAAATTATTCATAAAAACAAGTGTATAACTGAAAAAAACAGCAGATGAGCTTACATTGGTAGATTAAACATACATTACTCCAGCATCCAATTTCCCAAATTAGTTCCAATCGTGCTAGGTCCTCTGAGACACTGTTTGGGTCTTTTTTGTCTTGCTTGTTACGCATTATAAATTAAGTTTTATTACATCCTATGCGTGCGTTTCTGTGTCCGCTACTCTCCAGTCAGGTCCTTCGTTCGGTGATTCTAAATGGAAAACCTGTAGTTTTCTTTGATATCAGATGCGCTCTGGCATCCGAAAGAGGGCGGCTGTCGCTACTGTGTTGCGTTGTGCCCGGAAGCATCCAGATTCTATAGCTTGGTTGGGTGATCCCCTGTTTGTGTGTGAGTGTTGGATTTAGCTAACAATCCTCAGGACCTGAGAGCTGACACGACGACAACCAACAAACATTGCACAGTGCTCGGGCTACAATTATAGCCAGCAACTTTCCATACCGTTTTTCTCTCAGAATAACGTGATCCCTATAAATATGTAATTTAGTTTTAGTGGCTCATCCTCGGATAAAGGTAGAATACAGCGATCATCAACTAATCCAGCATTTATTCATAAGGAGTCTGTTAACAAAGTGAAGTGCAAGAAACGATTGTCAGTAGCCCGAAAACAGAACCAACAGTCTTTCATAAATTGCTGATTTTGAAGGATTTTATGTAGTATTTATGAATTCAGTCTATTGCTTCAATCGTAGACAATGGAACTCTTCCGCTTCGCTATGACTCATGGTGCAAACAGTGAAATGATGGATATTGCCTATTAAAGGGATACAGTCGTCGGAACTGCGCTCATAGGTCGTATGGGACACATACGACCAATGTAAACACTGTATCCAA
This sequence comes from Ptychodera flava, assembly GCA_001465055.1. Lineage (NCBI taxonomy): Eukaryota > Metazoa > Hemichordata > Enteropneusta > Ptychoderidae > Ptychodera > Ptychodera flava. The sequence continues at coordinate 14,533 of LD355387.1, read as the reverse complement.
GGTGCGATAGTGATTAATGAAAGTTAAAACATGTCTGTCATAATCTACATCGTATAATTTAAATGTTGCAGCTACGATTATGAGGTGGGTCTAGATGCTGTGCACGAAATACATTGTTTGTAAACAAGAAACTTGCACAATCCGACGACGGTTTCCCTTTAAAGTGTAGAAGTAGAAAGTTATAGTGTCTCATGACGGTGATTTTAAATCTTAGCTAGACCAAAAAATACAGCAATGAAATATTTGTATTGTGAACAATTTAAGGTTTCTTTTATGGAGAATACAAGTAATGATCGTCATTTACAGAGTGTGTAAAATTAGGTTATTCTGCTCTCCTGTCAAATGATTTTCGAAGTTGTACAGTGTCATATCTTTATTCTTTGTCATGAAAGAGCATATAGTTTTAAGTTTCCTCGACCGCTATAAGACAAAGTTTAACACTTTTGCCCTAAATTTCCCTTAATCTGGGATAAACTACCGTATTCAACACAATGGGACTGCCACAAAGTCTCGTTGTGAAACGGTTGAAAAAAATTATGTATAGAGCAAAGGTTTGACATGGTTTTGACTGGGTCATTTTATATGCTCGCAAAACAATCAAAACATCCTTTCAGCTCATTTTAATTTCACAGTTACATATCTGAGTTTCTTAGTACCGTAGGAATGAAGAGCGGCCCTATCTTGATTGATGATGTAAATTCGAATTCCATGGTAAATTTTTAAATCCCTTTCCAAAGCATTCCTACGAATGATAAACTCAACACTGGTTAGAAACAGTCAATGAGAGTGGTTTAACTCACATTGTGAAATTATTCATCAGCTCTATATTTCATCACCAATAACTCAAGAGTTAATTATTCTCGTTGTAAGAAACACAGCCAAGGAAAGTTAATGTATCAATTATTAATAATTATGAAAGAAATAACAAATATAGTCATGTGCCTGACAAATATTCATAGTTTTGATGGAAACTGCCCACCATGTCACTATGTTCACTACAATGTATCTATCACTGTTATAAGAAAAGCTTATGAAAGTCGTGTACCTGCAGCAATATACCCTATGGAAATAATGAATGACAGTAGAGTTAAACCTTGAATTTGAATGGAACACGGTACAAACACAACCAGATGAGAAATACCTCTATTTCCATACCTGTTTGTACTTGTACACACGATAAGCTATCACACCTACTATGTTGATGCCATCACGATTTATTTTCTAGCAATCTCTTCATTGTAACAGTTCAAGTGTAGCCCATCCTACATTGTCAACACAGGGCGATAAAACAAAAATACACCTGAAAAGATACCTCCGATGAGAGACGACGTTATTTCTCACACAGCTCTTCTCATTTTCTTACTGCAGACAATGTTCATGATTTAAGAAGACTTACAATAAATTGTTTTAGTTAATCAGAAGTTGTAGGTTCTTAGCACCTCATGGTTTCTACAATTACCCTGGATGGTTTCTTTGTCAGCCGTACAGGAATAAAGATCAGAGAAAGAGAGCTTCAAATATACGGTGCATGCACGATATGTAGGCAATCATTGTGTGCAGTGTATATCTTTAGCTTACACTTGGAAAGGGAGTCAGTAGTTAGAGGGCGCTGTGACTTGCATCGTGAGTGACAAATGAATTCGATGCAGGGCGTTGATACATTGCGCTGTTTCATTATACGCTGCTCTGTAACCCAAAAGCCGAGAGATGATTTGTGGAATTCGAGAACTTTTCACTGGAGATGATTTGTGTTCAAATATACTTTCTAAACAAAACTGTGAGGGGAAAAACAGACTATGTTCAAAAAACTGCCCGCGTTGCCGATAACATTAGGTTTCAAAAGTGTCTCTCTCCAATCCATCAACTTCTTTTCCTGCCACTCGCCGTGTGAAACCTTCCAGCCGACCCTCTCCCCAACCACAAACACTCTCTTATAACCTCTTGACACCCCTAACAGAAGCTACCGTTACTCTCTCACCGACACATATCATGCATAAAATATGTTTACCACTTCCCCATTAACATACCGTCGAAAACATTTGAATCCCCCTATTTATCTACCATTGGGCATCTTTCAAAGTTGCTCGCTGAAGTGTATACATTTCCCACACTGATGGAAAATGAATATAATCATCCGCTCATTGATGTGAGAAAACTTGTGCCTATCCGTTGGTAATCGTCATGCGATATCATTTTTTTCACGAACGTAACAGTTTGGTTTGCTGTCCCTATACATCCTTCTGTCGACGATGTGCATATATATGTAAGTCGTTACTATCCCCGGCCCTAATGTTGTGAGTGTGTCGATGCGTCTTCACATGTCAGTAATCAAAACAAACGACTGCAATATGGTCAGACAACACTTTTAAGTTTTATATGCGTTGGGTCGACAAAATAAATGTCGTCAAAGCTGAACTTGCTATGGATGAATCACTCAGATCTTAGAATTCGGAGCAGAGTTTTTAATTGTTTTCTCCACGTCGTCTTGTAAAGCATGAGATGGTTTTAAGGCAGTGAATAGATAAATATTCCATTAATATTAGCCTGACTATTATATCGAAGTAGACTAATAGATTTTACTCTACTCTTTAAATTCTACAAGATTTCAAAGAAATATTCAACGTTCATATTCTTGTGCGCAAAATATAAAACTTTACATGTTATATTATTATTTTGAAATTCTAAATAACCAGACCTGCAAAGAGTGTTTTGAGCAAATTTCATGATACCTTCCGATATTGTGTTCATAAATGAAAACAGAATGCAATGACACTATACAAGTAGAAAATTCTTATCACACGATTTGAAAGACACTTTGCATGTGGTTCGCCGAATCTTCTTGAATATAAGATCAGAAATAAAAACTTTATAAAATCGTTATTTCACTTCATTGTGACCGAAAACTTATGTTAAGCTCTTCGGCGACAAGTTTCATGAAATTTTGTGCAGTATTCTTGATATATGTCTTCACTGTCATTACCATCTCCATAGGGAAACTATTGTACGAAATAAACGTTATTGGATAATTTCATTAATATGCAAGCCACACTAACCAAAATCTAATCAGTTCTTGCAAGTAGCATATGGTACCTGTCACCAAAATCTAACTTGAATCCGTTCAGGCGTGTTTGAGTTATCGTGTAAACTGACAGACAGACAGACAGACAGATCTAGACACACACTCACACACACACACTCACACACACATACGGACAGACAGACAGACATAGCTATGACATTAGCCCACGTGTTCACACACGTGAGCTAAAAACAGTGACAGTTACAGCTACTGTTCGTTTAAGGTGGAGTTGCATGTTGCCAACAGTTTTTTAAAGCAATATTTGTCATCAAATATAAGAAGAAAACCTCCTTATACCATATATTTTCAAAAAGCAGAGACTCTAAAGTTTAGTATTGTAGTTTACTCGATCGATGATGTTGGTGTAAATTTGGGGTAAAAAACCTCAACTTTCATGATAATGATATAAAGTTAATTTAAGGGTGATCGAGCCACTAAAATTTTTACCTACAATTTTCGATATTTTTCTCTAAGAGTAAGACTTATATGTTAGGATGAGATTAAGTCAATATGTCACCTGATTAATTTGGTAGCTAGAAAGATTTGAAATGCGCCCACTTTATCCAATTCGAATGACAGGAATTATGAATCCTTTTATATCCCGTAAGCGTTGCCAAACCCGATATAAGCTTACTTTCAGTTCCTGTCTTGAAACGCTGTGAACCACATTGAATAGTAAATGAAGGTTTTAGCTATTTTTCCGCTCAAAATGTGCATTAGAATTTAAATTCTCACTTCTCAGGCCTTCAAAAACAACAGTTAAAGCTGTTGCAAACTTAAAAGTAATTACCACGCCTTATCCGTACTTTGTAGAATTATTTAGATTTCCAATACAACAATTTTGTTTATTTTCACATAAGTTATTGTTCAGATATTGCACATCATATGCATCGAATCAAAATATGGGGTCACCAGTCTATTGACAATGCTGTATCGCTTAACATCACCCCCGCCCCATGTATGTAATGGGAAAAAATCACAATTTGATAAGATATATGTCCTTTTCAAATTATTTTGTTGGAATTTTTAAATATTTTGTAAATATGATTCAACCATTTAAAACTTACAACTTGAAGATAATATAATGATCATTCAATCATCACTAACAACGTCCGCTTTCATGCTAAAAGCTCTGACAATAAGTTGTATGTTTTCATCAAAACCACGGTGTAATTTTACAGTGAGCAAGCCCGTACAGCGGACGCGCGCGTCGTAAAGTGCGCGTTCAATTGTTTGCAGCTATGATGACGTAGCAAGTGACTCGAACACCCTTAAGTCAAAAACTTAACGCTAATTTCTGAAATGTAATATTTTACATGAATGACTAGTATATGTAGAAAAGAACGACTATTTTCTTTTACATTATCTATCCTCCTTCTAAAATGGCAAGGGTTGAAAGACTGACACTCAAAAGAAATTGATTATAATCATGATTAGCAGAATTAAAGTGCCTCTTATTCACAAAATGTAAAAACATTTGTTGCCAAAAAATATCGTCATTTTGGTCTGTAGCATATTAAAGAACATGATGTAAACATTTCAGAAAATTTAACCCAGCCAGAGTGGAGTTAAATTCCTTGGAAACTTTGGAATTTTGAGAAAAAAGAAGCCAGGAAATCGCGTGATTTACATAATACATTTGCATATATTAACACTGCTGATCATGAAACTTTCAAGAGCTTGACGAGCTTAAGGGTGAACCTAACCAATATTTCAATCTTAGATTAACAAATGGATTTAAATTGAATGAACATTTGCAAAAAAGTGATGTTTTTCGGAAAAATACGCTGTGTTTGGTGCAGCGCCCCCTTAAGCTAATGAACACTCAAGCCTGGCAAATTTTACTTACATTATCATGAGACCGGAATGTATCTGAAATTTAAATTTGCAAACTCTACAGTTGCTCAATAAATTAATCGAGAAACCGATACACAAGTAAATTTCAGAAAAAAACATTTCCTTGATACAGACATTTAATAGTACTGACAAAACCATGTGTCACTGAAGAAATTTGAAACTTCAAAGTAATTTACCTGTGGTATTGTATCAATCATTCTACAAATCACTGTGTTACTTTGTTTCCAGTTCAATGGACGTTCACTCTTTTATTCTCTTTATGGCATTCTCCACCGACTTTAAAATATTTTATGAAATATCAGAACCGTATACACTCATCAAGAGAATATGCAATAACAAACCATGTAACTTCTTACTAGCAGAATTATTGCGTGAAAACTTTAATGCAACTGTTACCGTAATCACCCACTATAACTCTGTCATCGTCAGTGACACAGACACCGGTAGGATAGTTAACACCGCCACTTACTTCATCGATTCGGCAAACAAATTTACCATTCGATTCATATTTCACAATTCTGTGATTGTGGCAATCTGCGACATACACATGGCCGTCTTTACCCACAGCAACTCCCCGGGGAAAGTTCATCTGACCATCACCACTTCCACGGGAGCCAAATGTATAGAGGAACTGACCATCACCATTGAACACTTGGATTCTATGGTTACCACTGTCTGATACATAGACATTGCCGGTGTTGTCAATACAGACAAAGTAGGGATAACTAAACTGACCCTTCTGACTTCCCTTACTACCGAATGATTTGATATGATTGCCGTCTTGATCGTAAATGTGAATACAGTGAGCATTGTTATCTACAACATAAACCCTTCCATTGACAGGATTGATAGCGATACCTCTAGAGCCCTGAATCTTACCGTTTCCAAAACACCTGATTAGTTCACCATTCTCATCACAGACAACTACCTCGTTATTTTGAGTATCTGTGGTAAAGACATTACCATTCACTGATACAGCTGCATCATAGGGAGAGAAATTATTGATATTTGCAAACTTGAACATCTTCAGATGTCTTCCATTTACATTTAAACTTTGTAATCTTTGATTGCTATGCTCAGCAACCAACACGTCACCGTTTCTAATCATCGTTATTCCCTGTACACTATTAAACTGACCAATCTCTGAACCTTTCTCCCCAAACTTACACATCAACCCTTTCTTAGCGATAACCTTAATGTTAACCGGTGATCCTTCTACTGGTTTCTTACATACTGTCACTGACAATTCATGTTTCCCCTCAACATCTACACGTGTTTTCAAAGTCATTGTTCCATTCTCATTGTCCTTGACTTCCACTTTCTGTGTGTTACCATCAGGTGTCTTCATCTCAGCCTCAACTTTGACACGATGTGATACCTCTTCGGTGTTGAAGTTTGATTCATTCGCGCTTCGAATGGAGCATGTGATGTCATCGCCGACTCGAACTGTTGGAGTGACCGAGTCCACTTTGAACACCATCGGAATGAATTTCATTGTGCCTAGACTCTTCCCCCTGCAGAAGTCGTCATACGGTTGAAACTTCATGTAGTCGCTTTCCACTGGCTCTACCTGTGTCTGTACTTTCAGTAATTCTTCTGTTTGATGATCAACTCTCCTCTTTGTTGACATTAGCTGTGAAACGTTCCCATAATGCACCAGTTTCTCAACATATTCACGAGTACTTGTCAGGTCATTCTCAGCGATATCAAGTTCTTTCAATTGTGCAGTCAAGTTAACTTTCCTTTTATCGAGTACACCTTTCAACTCTGTGAGTAGTTTTTTGCCGTTTTCTTGTACCAGACGCGTTATTTCATCAATAGTTTGACGGATGTGTTTTCTCAAGCTTTCCTCTTCTCTTTGGAAACACTTTTCTAGAGACTCAAATATTTGCTGCACTTTGAGTTTGCTATTGTTGGCTTCAGTTTCTTTCACTTTCACTTTGTCAATGACAACGTGTAAGTTTTTGGTGAAATCTTTTGCTGCGTCTTTGACACATCTGTAAAGATGTTCAGGTTTCGAATGATCTAATGCAGTACACATCGGACAGATTGCCATGTTGCAGGTATCACAGTAGAATTTGACCTGGTACTCTGGATGTGTGTTACAGTAGACAGGAGGCTGAACCGAGGCTGGATTAGCGGACTTTGCCGCCATATATTCATCAAAGCCGAGCAGGTGGTGATATTTCGTTGCGGGAAGCTTACCGTGTGTCATGGCACAGTTACTGCAAAATTCAAACGAACAGACGGTACAGTGCTTTGTCACGTCGCCTTGTTCACACCCGTCGCATTTCTTTGAAGTGTTTACGCTCTTCTGTTCTTCAAACAGTGCGATTAAATCATTCAGGAAGATGTTGACCTGGATTCCTGCCACGCCATTGTCGGTGAGTTCATGAACTCTACGGCATACTGGACATGTAATGGTGCCCATCTCATCTGCCAACTTACCCAGACAAGGCTCACAGAAGCTGTGCAGACACGGCAGAATTTTGGGATTCTTATATCGTTCACAACAGATCCCGCAGAGTAGGAAATTCTCGTCGATTTGTTCGGGTAGTTGAGATCCACTTGATGCCATTTTGTTCACGATATTTCAAATGATCTACGCAGCTTGTTACTCAAACCAGTCAAGCGACTTCAGTGTTTCAGTAGTTCCGGGAGGCAAGGCTTCATGGGATCGACGAAATGGGGTCAAATATTTTCATTGGGTTCAAAGCAGGCCTTGGTACGGTTCAAAGTACAATTTTCAATGATGTTAAGAACAACGTTCTTCACGATATTTGTTTTGTAAAAGATAATTCTCTACGATAGCCAAAATTCATGTAAAGTTATTGAAGCCGAAAAATTGTGCGTATACAGTAATATTTCCCATTACTTTTTTCAGGCGAGTGAGCGATTGATCAGTGATCTAGGGATCATGTTCAGAAACGTACGAGCATGTAAAAGTCCATATAGCCCAGAAAGGATACAGAAGTATAAACGGATTTACTTTAACACTGTGGCAAATATTCTAAAGGAAAGATATCAAAACAAAACCATCTAATTGACGAACAAATCCAAGTGAATTACGAAGCAAAAATATATTTTGAGTAAGAAGGTTGTTTTATTGACATTGGTTGATTTTATATTAATATTTTATATTCATGTGATAAATGTCAAACAGAGATGTCAATCAATTACATTTTCAGCCCCCTTTTCAGTTTACAGAAAGAATATGTGAAAAAAAATATATGATTAAAGTACCAGTAGTCGCCAAAATTATGCAAATGAATGTACGGTTCCCGCCACAAACTGCAAACCTGGGCAGGGAGGATACCTAAAATGAGGTCGTACGCGCATGATCAACTTTATTTCATCGTATGCTTCATTGATTCTGAGACTCAACCCGGTGTTATACAATCAGTATGCAAAAAGTAGTCACCTTATCTTTTCATGTAAAACAACACGTGGTGTATTAAATCTTTCAAACCGTTGAATTGACCCATCAAGCGTTACCTCTTAGATCAAACAAAAGACGTATGTGTGTTCCATTAGGCCTAACCTTGAAAACTCCGCCGATCCAAACATTTTTCCCCATTTTAAAAACAAAATTAAGAAGATTATCTTACTTTACCGTAGTTTAAGGGTCTCAGCGAACAAACCGCAGAGTTCAAAAAGTCAGTCCGAACCACCATTTTTAGAGGTATACGTTATCGGAAACATACATATTATCTTTTAGTTAACCTCACGGTCCAATATTTTGATTGACTAGGCCTACCTAGGCAATAAATTCCATTTTGATACGGTTATAGAGATCAGATCACTTGTCAACCGTTTATTTTATTAGATCTGATCTGGACTATATGACAAATCTGTTCCAAATTAAATGTTTACAGAAAATATATCCTCTCGATATAAGCAAGTGTTTATCGACA
>LD355375.1:0-13628 GCA_001465055.1 Ptychodera flava | reverse complement strand
TAATGACCATCATAATAATTGTCATCACCACTACCATCATGGTGATTCAAATGATGTTCGTATTTATACTAATGATAGTTTAATAATGAGAAGGATGATTCACAGGTACAACTGTTAAGTGTGGTGAACCATTTATTAGTAACTGAATATTTCCATCGTCATTGAAAATAGTGACCAAAAGCATAAAATATTCTTTCAAAAATTTTACTGCAATCGAACATGTTGTAGGAGAAAATGACTTAAAATGACAATTGATGTCAAAAACTTGAGCACGTCCAATGATTTTTTATGAATAACCTTATCGTCGTAAAAGAAAGAAGAATATCCAAAGAAAGAATTCTGATTCCCTTTATTTTAACAGTAATTCTCTGAAACTCTTCTCTTTATTCATTGCATTTCTGAATAAACAGAAAATGTCAATGGAAGCTATTGTAGGCTTATTGTATACAGAAGACCGTTTGTGTCAATTATGCAAATTAGGCATTTTGTAGTAAAATATGCAAATTATGCATGCAAATTAGGTCAACCTCTTTTGTTTTAGGTAATTCTTGCAAAACCTAAACAATTTCATAGAGAAAAAAAATTGTTTAAATATGAGCTTAAACATTCATTTTGTCTGAAATAGTGGAAAAACTGTGAATATATGCAAATTACTTAATTTGCATATTCTTTATTGTTCAAGACATTTAGAAAATAACTTATTGAACCTTACTAAATTGTGTTGCAATGAAAAAAGTCACTTGAATTCAGTTTACATGCCCAAAATGTGAGTATAGCAGTCATTTTAAAGGCGATATATAGCTAATTTGAATATATGCAAATTTAACCAATTTGCACCCCTTATATTTTTCTATACTTTTAATATGTCATTAGTGAGACCTTTCCAAAGGTCATGGTGAAGAAATAATTTCTGTTGCAATTAGTCCTAGGTTAAACCCTAAATTGACTGGACTAAACCTCTTATGTCTATGTTACCTGGGAATGAAGATGCGTACGAGGAAGCTACTCAACACCAAGATTACCCGATCATTGCAGATAGTTCAAACCAAAGAAACATTTGTGATCCATACAATATTGAAGAAATCTGTGCCAAATATGACCATTTGACAATATTTGAAATCTTTTTTTTTGACAACAAAAAAGTAAAGGGTACACATATTGTTGATTTTTTCAAAGGTTTTAAGGACACCTTACAAAATACTGAGTCACTTACAGAGGTCAGAATCGACAGATGTATTTTTTACTTACTTCTGACAAATGTCTTCCAGTAAATCAAAAGATCTGACATATTTGAAGTTTATAGAAATAATTGTTTCACCCTGTTGGAACAAAGCAACATCCAAACACATACTTCAATGTAAAACCTACTTTCATGCGATGTACCACAACAACGTCCATGCTATTTGCCTCTGCCTTGTTATCATGGCAAGAATAATGCACAAAGCATCTGTATCTGCATGGTCGCAAAGAGTGTGTGACATCTGCTGTAGTGCAATGTTTTTGTTGCGGTTCACTATGCGCTTAAAACGGTCAAAAATGGAAAGAACAGAATTAATAACCCTTACCTTTATGATTTGTCCTCCCTCTGGATATTTTCCGAGAATATCCTTCAAATATGTAATAAGAGGAGGTGGGTGGATTCCAAATCTTCTACCTATCACAGATGTAACAAAAAGCAATATTATTAATATTCGATAATGGCTATCTATCACCATGGATTGGTTTCCGAAAGTTGGCCATGACATTTATTCTCTTAAATTTATCCAATCTCTTTTAATTTTAGACCCTATGATAAGTGTCATCCATTGAATGTCTTGCGGATGATTAAATTGATTCATTTTTGAATGCATTAGTGCACTTTTTGGATTTATCAGTCTAGGCTGACTTGAGTTAATCTAACTCTGGGTTAATCTAACTCTAGCCAGGTCAATGGCTCCTACTGAAGAGCACACAATAGTGAGTAGGCAAATTGTGAATTCCTGGCTACATTTTGCCAAATTGTGAAAATCTGACTAAAAATGTACGATCAAAAAGTCTGTATTTTTTCACGAAAATCGCTTAAAATCAACATATAAAACCTTTCATTGCAAGTTCATGCAGTGAATAATATTTTCACATTCTCATCTTACAATAACTTAAAAGTAAATCTTTGAACAGTAGAGACTCTAATTTAAATAAAAAGATGTGTGAATAAATGAAATTATTTATTTTTTACCATTATTACATCCTAAACTTCAGGAATTGAAATAATAATTTGATGTAATATGTTAACCTTCCAGTATTGCTAGTTTCACGAAACTTTTTAAGTAGCATCTAAAAGTCATACATGTCTGGTACTTGTGAATTTTTTTTCAGTCGCTTGGCAGGTCACTGCACAATACATGTTTATTTTTCTGCGCGTACATCCTTAATAAATATGCGGCTAGATGATAATTGTAGGGTGACTTGAAAAAGTTTGACCATATAGAGGGGGTTACATGAAAACTTTTGGAGGTTATTGAGGGGGGATGAAAACGGATTTCCATCGCGGTTTCTGCGGCCCCCTCCCCACCCCCACTATTCTTTGTGAACGCAGCTTTACGCGATGGCGCCGCTCACGTAAAAATAAATCAAGACAAGTTTTGCTGAAATGTATTTTTTTTCTTACGACATAATCAAGCCCACTGACTTTAGGCAAGTCCATCGGCCCTGCTTCCGTGACATGGTTGAAAAACGATAACCATGCTACCGAAGCCTCGTGAAAACAGCCTTCTGGATCTGACATGTCCCACTGTGAAACTGTCTCTTCCAACGTAATGATACAGTCAGTAGACTCCAACACATGTGATAAAACGAAAATCTCGCGAAAAATTAGAATATGATGCTAAAAGAAATGCACGGAACGGTATGCACGGACCACGCGAAACCTTGACCACGCGTAGCATAGCACATCGTCTGCTCGCACGGGTCTTCGACTGCAGTTTCCCTCTAAGTACCGCATCGGAGAGCATCCAGCTGCCCTGCCACGATACCTGGGCAAGAGAAGATGAACATAGCAAAGCCGACAGTAGTGCGGTAACACATCTTTAGTTCGAAGGTTACATGACCAATACGAATGACCGTTTTGGAATTGAAGCATATTTTTTACAAACAACACGATTGGAAATAATTTGGGATAATTGGATTTTCATATTTTGCAAATTTTTCAAAAGTGTTAGGTGCCATAGAGCTGAATGTTGCAATATCTCAAATTACTCATAAAAACAAGAGTGTAATCTAAAAAGAAAAACAGATGAGATTACATTTGTAGATGAAATCGACATTACTTAACCATCCAATTATCCCAAATTAGTTCCAATCGTGTGAAACACAAATGAGTTGATAACAGACAATAAACTTGTTTATGTTATTTTATTAATATAAAAGAAGATATTTCGAATAGAAATTGTACATTTTAAAGAGAAACGTGGGTTGGATAAGCGCAAGCAGGTGTGACAGGTTACCAATACGAACGGCCGTGTTGGAATACAAGCATAGGTTTCACAAACATTAATGAAGGCTGTTCGAGCAGAAAATAGGTTTGTATAAAAAGTAAAGATAGGTTTCACAACAATAATATGTCTTTACAAAAATAATTTTTTTGCTGAATGAAGAAAATGTCTTTTAACAATTTTTTTTTACAAAAATAGGTTTTAACACAAAGAAAATGGATTCAACAGAAAAATAGGATTTTACAAAAAGACAATAGTTCTTAACAATAAGAAAATGCTTTTTTTACAAAAAAAATGGTTTCTACAAAATGGCAATGGTTTTCTACAATAGTGAAATCGTTTTTACGAGAAGAAAATAGGGTTTTCAGTAATATTGCAACGTTTAGCTTGCCTTACTCAAAAAAGAAGTTTCACAATGCTACAACATGGACCATATAATGAATCTGAATCAGCGTGAAAAGACCGCAATCTCCTGGTCGCTTGCAAACTTTGCTGACATTTTTGGACAAGTGTTGTATGATGGCAAAATGAAAGTTGTCATCAAAATAACACCAAGATATTTAAAGAACAAGACCTGATAAACAGGAACTGCATCAAAGTTGATCAGATGATCAGGTTGAACACATTGTCTGAAGTCAACATTTTAGTCAACTCTTTCATTTTCGAAACCCAACGTGAAAGAAGTAGGATGTTTATGATTATTGATCGGAAGTGCTGTTGGATGGTTAATGGTGTTTCTGAGTACATGTAATACGGTGGTTTCAATCAGGTTCGAAGTCACAAGTACGGTTCCTAGTCACCTAGCAGAGAAGTCACAGACAAAATCGCTCGTCCAAATCCCAAATCTCAAAAAGATTGGTTCAATAACCAAGCTAAGTTGTTACATTATTGGATATATATGTGGGTGGATCATAGACTGCGTTACTCTGAAGATGCAGAATCATGATGTACATGCATATGGGAATTGGATTATACCAGGAGTTTATGAAGTGGAATGGAATAAGATGAGAGTGGAAGCTGGCCCTGGTCATTATTATTATCTGTGTAGGACAACGGCCTGTGGGCTCCCTGGCGAGTAGTTTATGAATAGTTCATGAATGTGCATGAACGTAAAATTGAACAGAAATTTTGATGAACAATGATGAATTTTTTATTCATAAAAAATTCTTCAAAATATGTTTCATGAAATATTCATAAAACAATAGTCCTATATATTGATAATATGGCTGTTGTATGTGTATGATGTGGAAGTAAATGATGTTGAAGTGTAAGGAAAAGAGAGGTATAAAACGGCTTTAATGATTTAAAAGGATTTGAGAGTGACTTCCATCAGACTGTTCAGTGGAAAAGGTACAACGCTGTAAGATGAAAGATTCTGGAAAGTGGGGGAGATAACCGATGATGGTAAGGTCCTGTGGAAAGATATGGTACATGTGCACCAGATAAAGTAAGGAGAAGAGAAGAGAATCTTACGTTGCGGGGGTGGTTGAGTGAGAGGCGTTTCCATAGTAAACCGTAAAGGTAATGCCTGCCCTTCCAGATACTGTAATTCCCATGAAATGGAAAGCGGGGACTGTACAGAACCAGTGCGAACAAACACCGTACAAGGCTGGTAGACTGGATGAAGTCGAGACAAAACATGTGGCTGTGTGATGCTTTGTGTTCGTTGTGTTGTCGTTTCTGCTGCTCATGCAAAGTGAAACAGCCAGATATGAACTGATAATGCCCCGTGTTTTAGTATGTATTGCAGTTATCTGTAACTGAGACTGTCTCCACAAGTTTGAAACTTCATTGAAACTCTTATGATCAACAATATTTACCACAAATTAATAATCCAAAGGACAATTGAAACCGCCGTCTGCTGCTGTATCACCACTTTATATCGCAAAAAAACCGTTTTTTCTACACTCATTAATGCATACATCAATTTCTCAAAATTTTCGATGCCAGAGGGGAGACACTCCCTTCTCGTGCTCTCTCCCCTTTGGTTGTTCTAACAGTTATACTTAGTAAAACACAAATTGAAATCACCTCTCAGATCGCTCCAGACTGCACCATTGCACACATCCATTTCTCAAAATTGTCAACGTAAGAGAGAGGACACGCCCTCTGACACTCCCCTCAGCCTCTCGCCTGTTCTCCACCCCGTACTTTCAAATTCTGCCCTGTAGATATCCTAGTGAAAACCCTGTCATGACACCCATCCAAATTAAACAATACTGTATGTGGTCGTATACCGGTTACAGCGTGAGCTTTTGTATCAATATTTGTTGTGACTTGAATTTCATTTTGTTGATTTCACCTTTTTCAACCGTCATGAAATAACCGATGATAATCCAACAGCGTACAGCAGGATTTGAAAGTCTTTACTATTGCTGTATTTTTGTAAATTATAAAAATTCATGTATTGACATTTAACTTTTCTAAGGTGGGGTTCAGTAAAAATGTATGTGTTAGTAGAGTTGGGGTACTCAAATTCATCATGGTTGGTGTGGGGGGGATCACGGGAAATTTCAGAGTTTCCGATGACATTTCTCCGACCCCCAGGCCGTAAATAATGACGGCTCCCTTAGCGTGTTCGTTTCATAATATGTAATCTCTGTTGTTATTCTGATCAATGATTGCGTCCTGCATAACTTTCACATCTCCAGGGTCATAGAGTTCTTGATTCAAAAATAGTCCGAATCCAAAATACTTTGTTCATATATGAGAAGAAAAATGATTTTCATGCAAGTCAAAATATAACCCTCATGAGATATGTGTAGCACAATTACACTAACTACGTCAGGTACGGAGGTCTGTCAGAGGTACATAGACAGGGAGTTTTTTATTCGGCACTTGCCGCTGATGAATCCGGTGTCAGGAATAATATATCCTTCTACATGTAATATCATGTAAAAATCATGCGACTGACAAATGATTATCACAGAATCGGTTTGAACGGGCGTAACTGTGCTAGAGTAGTAATCAACTAAAGTGAATTTCCCGGTACTCATACTGTGAAAAGTCATAGGAAGCTTACACTGCAATGTACTGAACAGACCAGTGGTCAAAATGAAATTTACACTGCGATATAGTTGTAAGGGTGTGAAAGATAATTGGTATGGGGAGAACCATTTGATATCTCGGAGGTCTTCAGAGAAAAAAAATGTCGGCAGGTGAAGAAGAAGAAGAAAATGATCCAATAATGTCTTGAGAAAAAAAATGATCATAGCAGACCAAAGAAAAAAAATTGTCACAAAATTTTGGAATTCTGATTCTCTCATTCTCTCGAGGTGTGCCGCCTTTGACGACACGAACATTCTCACAATACATAAGGAAGCCCAATGTCTACTATCATGTTGGATTGTTGACTATTGTTACTCAAACACTGATCACGCGAAAAAAAAATAAAATAAAATAAAATAAAAATATTAATGTCTAATGTCATTTTCAATCAGTCTTCGGGCAAAACAAGTTGCAACACCTCAGATTGCACCATTGTACACATCAATTTCTCAAAATTTTCTCTGCGAGAGGGGACTCCCCCTCCCGCGCTCTTCCCCAGGGTTGTCCTATGTCATTTTCAAATAGTTTTATCTACTACAAACAATTGAAACACATCTCAGATTGTACCAGATTGAATCATTGCACACGTCAAGGTTTCAACATTTTTGATGCGAGAGGTGAACATTTCGCCCTCTCGCCTCGGCCTCTTGCACCTCCACACGATGACCTGGTAGTTTTTTCCAGTTTTTTTTTACTGTTTCAAAACAGAATTCATTAGAGACAATCCTTTGTTTTACACAATATCTGTCCTCTAATTTAATGTCACCTGTCCTGTCCTCTGCTGTGCTCAAATAGAGTACAACTCGTTATTCTTAGATGTGCAGTGATATGTAATTAACTCAAGAACCGCATATTGAAAAACCCGTAATCACGCAAAAAACCCTGCATTGCTTCCACATGTGGATAAAAATTAATGAAGGACAAAAAATAAAAAAAAAAATTGCTGCCATAGTGGCGGGAAAGTTTTGCTCTCATACCCATTTCCTCCAGCCCCCCCCGAAAAAAATGGTTCTCCCCTAAAGAGAAGAAGACTGCGTTCACAAAATATGGCAGTGTTGAGTTCAGGCCTTGCAATTTTAACTGTGAAATTAGACAACCTGACTTATTTATTCACTGTTTTGTAACGTGCCATTTGACAAGTCAGACATTGTCCTCGCAGTTTCCCAAGATGTTAACTGTAACCGCTACTCACAACAGTGCGGCTGGGGTGAAGTGAAAGCGAGCAAAATCATTAAAAATAATCGTCAAATGAAAACAAATAAATCCACTGTCTATGTAAGAAAGGCATGTTTGTTTTACTCTTAACGCCTGTAATTAATCGACAAGACATTGAACAAATGAGTACACGTGCACTATTCCAAGAAGTGAAAGATTATACTTTTGTTTTCATTTCTCGCTTTGGATGATGTTCAGGTAAGGGAGCCATCATTATTTACGCCGGGGGGCGGAGAAATTTCGTCGGAAAGTCTGAAATTTCAAGTAACCCCCACGCCAACCATGAGAATTTGAGTACCCCCCTCTCTGCTATACTGTACAGAAGTATGGACAGCGGACATATGCACAAATGCAAAAACCATACTCACAAACTTAACAAACACAATTGAAAAGTTTCACATTAAATTTTGCAAGCACATACTTAAAGTGAATAATAAAGCATCCAACATAGCATGTTTAATGGAACTGGGTAGATATCCTCTAATTGTTTCAAGCATAACACAAATGGTCAAATATTGGTTAAAAATAAGTAAGAAAGCAGATACAACACTGACTCGTGAGGCTTATGATCTGGGCTGTCAACTGGACAATGCACATACAGATAATTGGGTGTCAGGAATTAAACAATCGTTGCTGCTCGTAAATATTGGAGATGCCATGGATGTAAAGATAGAATATGACAAACTAATTTCAATGTAAAACTTAAACAGCTATTTGAAAAATGTGCATTTGAATTGATTCATGATGATACCAGACAAGGGCACCATAAAAATAAACTTCGCACATACAGAGAGTTGAAAAAAGATTTCTCTCTCGAAAGCTACCTTCATGTCATAAAAAACCCAGATCACAGATCAGCCCTGTGCAAGTTACGCATTAGTGCACACATACTACACATAGAAACAGGTAGATATAGAAACCTTGATGTCATAGACAGAGCATGCCCAATTTGCCAAAGCAAACAAGTAGAAGATGAGATACATTTTCTTTTTCATTGCAAAGGATACACAGACATTAGACATGATTTTTTCAGTAAACTAAACATTTGTAAAAACGCATTCAGAGGCACACAAGACCTTGTAAGCATCTTTTCAAGGACAGATAAAGCATCACTATGTGAATTGGGAAAATACATACATACATGTTTTAAACTCAGACAAGACAAAATGAAAAAGACAAAGTAAACTATTTATGAACCTTTAATATGTTGACCTCATGTATAGATATTTATATTTATATATATTTTATATATACTCTTTCATTGTTGTTTTTGCAAAACCTTTAGGCCTATTGTACTTTATGATCAAGATCCCAACTGGGATACGATTTCAATAAAGGCTTACTTTACACAGAAATTTTGACTGATACCCCTTCCACTTAGAAAAGTTAAATATCGATACATGCATTTATAAAACTTACAAAAATTCACCAATACTAAAGACCTTTCAAATCCTGCTGTACCCTGTCGCACTGCCCTGTTGGATTATCATCGGTTATCTCATGACAGTTGAAAAAGGTGAAACCAACAAAATGATATTTAAAGTCGCATGAAAATGTAGATATAAAAGCTAACGCTATCACCAGTATCCAACCATATAGTATTGCTTACTTTGGGATGGATATAATGACAGGGTTTTCACTAAGATATCTGACAGGGCAGAATTTGAAAGTACAGGGGAGAACATGTGGCAGGCTGAGGGGGGAAGTACCAGAGGGGGTTGTCCCCTCTCTTGCATGAAAATTTGGGAAATTCATGTGTGCAGTGGTGCAGTCTGGTGAAATGTGAGAGATGTTTTCAATATGTGTTGTTACTAAGTAAAACTGTTAGAACACTCCAAGGGAAAAGCACGAGAAGGGGGTGTCCCCCCTCTCGCAAAATTTTGAGAAATTAATGTATGAAATGGTGAAATCTGAGAGGTGTTTCAATTCATTTTGCCCCCAAAATTGAGTGACGCCGCTTCTTTCTTTCCACATTTTGAGCAACCCCCTTTCTAGCGTTCATTTTTTGTGTGATCCCCTCTGATTCCTCCGACCCCCCCCAGAACGTAAATAATGACGACTCCCTAACATTTCGGCGTTTGCCTCTATTTTCACAAGGAATAAGGAATATCCCAGAATATATATTGCACAGACACAGAAATGCGGCTGATGTTATAAAGCAAAAGAATGCTGTCATGCATGGCTTCACTTGCGGTGGCGATTGCCTGAAAGAGTTTCTATGTGGAAAATGTATAACAGTGCGGACGCAGATATGCGATTTTTAAGTTGTTGCTAAGCATGCTTATGCCAAATTCCATCGTTGCCAAGGGGTCCTGGCGTGCGCTTCAGAGCAACATCTGACTGACTGGGCGACGGTTCAGGTAGATAGAGCTCTCCAAAATTTCGTTTAATTTCGCCCAGTAAGTTTGAGATCGAATATTTTACGTAATCTTATTTTAAGAATAACGGTCTCCGATCAAAATTGACCGTTCATGCAGTAATCCTTCTCTAAATAATGTAAATATGCCCAAAGAAAATTGACATTGCTGACCATAGTGGATTGCATCGTTAGGAGAAAGTTGTCGGTATTATGTCCTGCTTTCTGATGTTAACATTTTCGTCTCACGGCCTTATCTTGAACAATTTTAGTAATTTCCGTAACAGTTAATGTATTAGAATAGATTTTGTGAATATAGCTTCTGGAGGAGGTCATTTGACAGTACGATAGCGTTTCAAATGCAGATACCTGAAAACCGGAAGTACATTAACTTTCCAGGCGATATCATTGATGACAACTTCGTTCACAATATTCTCATTTAGTATCACGGTCGTTTAATCCAGTTATTTGTTAGGGAAGCATTAAGTTGACAATCTTCTGTGGCTGTGGCTTACTTAATGTATAGTCATGCAGAATAGTTATAACCGTCGCGGTATTTCAAAGACAATAACATGCAAGTTATTCTCGAGCCACTGTCACTTGCGGTTCGATACACGGCGGTGGCCGCTTTGGTATGCATTAGAAATATAGGAAGTTGGGAAATGGAATAGCCGCTATACGCACGTACAGCCGAGTTCGGAGACGGATTTTCCTGACAAAAAGCTATAGTTTACTTAATAAACCATTATCGATGGCTTCCAATACGTCTCTGAATCCATACCTGTTATAGTGTATCGTCAGTAACGATCTTCTTGCATTTTTGGGTACGATTTCCGATTCTTCTCGTGATTTTTCTCTGAGTGTCTACAATGTGACCTAGTAACATGAAAAAAACAAAGTCCTCTTCCTATGGCCCTTGTCTTAAGCCATAGCAGTGACTATTCACTTTAGCCTCACCTGTACACACTAGAGAGTATGATAGTCTAGAGGGCAATGATGTTTACTAAGTAGGCTGAAGTTCATTTCAAGTATAGGAAGTCCATTGGGAGTTCAGATGTGTATTAAGTTTGTGTGATAAAATCCTATCATAGACAATTGAGAGCATGCTGACATTAAGTCGGACGATTCCACAGAACAGCTGATATGGAAGGATGTTTTGAAATAGAGAAAAATCCTTCGTTTTATATAATAACAATATCTGCTACTGATATCTGTTAATATATTATGCATGTATATCCATTGAAGAGATAATTTTCAAAGAGAGTTATTCTTTATAAATTTCACGGACTAAAGTGTCCTAACAATTGACTGAGGACTTATAATCATTGACAAATACTTTTAAAGCATATGTATAAAAAATGATAAATTTCCTGGTTTTTAATATGCATGTATATTAATAAGTGGTGTGAACTTATTCTTTCAGACCGACTCTACATGAACTGAAGGCCAGTGATGTGATGCGTGACAAGACTGAAACATTTAAATTTCTTTTTGACATGTCATTACAACAATGATTTATTGCCATTAAAGACATTAATCATTATTACAATCTAGATTTGCTGCAATTTTATGAATTTTGATTGAAAATGAACTCAAAGTTCCGTCATAAGATGGTGACAATGATATTGAAAAATGTGGAAAGCGAAAAGCTGCTTGGTGTGGAAGATTCAGAGTCATTTATCGTAAACATTACATGTTGATAATATAGTGAAAAAATAAAGAGTAAACTGTATCTTATTGCCGGAATTTAAGCATTTTTGCTAGTTTCAGCATGGCATCAGTTTTATAACAGTTTCATTTTCCCATAGTTTGATTAAGGTCTCGGTGTTTGGGGTTGTTGTAGTCAAAAGGATATGGATCTCTTGAACTGTCGCTTAAAGCGGGCAATGCGACTGATTTTGAATTGTGACATTGGTACCTCATCCATTGAAATGTTTACCCTAAGGCTTCTACAGTGGTATCTGCTATCCCATCGCTATAAGTACAACCTAGTAGTGTCTGTTTACAAGGGTATGTTGTTGCCAGTCTCCTCCATGCATCCGGGATATGATAACAAAGTACAAAGATCCACAAAGATCTTCAAGATCTACCGAAGAGGGGTATCTGTCATGGGAAAAGTTAGTCAACAAAAACCTGTCATGGGAAAAGTTAGTCAACAAAAACCTCCAAGGGAACAAAGTTCTCCTTCTTTACGAAGCAATTAAATGTCTAAGAGTTAAGTGGCCAAAGCCATTGCTGGTTGAGCCGGTGTTTAAAGATGAATACGAATATGTGTCTTTCCATTGTAACTTTCGACACTCCCACAAAGTTACCAGGGAGAGCATCAGAAATGCCATTTACAGGAAAGAGGAATTAAGTCAAATTAATGAACGCTATTACGAAAGAGAATATGACTTTACTGGACCATGGTCTCCCACATATAGCCTACCATTTAAGGTAGCCATAGACACAAAAACACGTGAATTCAAGATCAAACTTCTTCATCATATTCTGTACAGAAACTATGATCTATCCAGGAGAGGCATGGACCAATCACCGCTCTGTTTATTCTGCCAAAACAGCAACGAGACATTAGATCATCTTTTCTACACCTGTAAATTCACTGAGACCTTCTGGAACGAGTTTCACACATTTTTCGAGGAATCTCTCAGTTTGTTCAAGAGACATAACTTAAATGAAGTGCTCTTTGGTGTTGACGGTTACTCTGACATTCATAATCACTTACTACTGTTAGCCAAAAGATACATCTATGCCATGAAAATGAAACAGAATAAACCACACTTTGCAGCTTTTATGTTGCAAGTGAAATTCAACTACCATCTAGAGTACGAAATAGCTCTGGAAAAAGACAAATTAGAGAGACATTGCAGCAAATGGATTTCAATTTTGCATAAAATTGTAGATAACTAAGCACTGTACTTCATTTTAATTTAAGTTACTGTTACTAAAGAAAATGTTACCAATAAAACAACTTAAATACAACAAAAAAGATCTTTAAGATCTGTTAGTAATAAAGCTCTACAAGCTCCATTTGCTAGAACCGAATTATTAAAGCAGTTTTTTCAGGTAATTACCAGTACAACAATGTGCCTACAGCAATAAGAAGTTGTACAAGTGTTAGAGTTTCTAAGCAGGCTTGTTATAAATTTTATCGACAAAGCTTTTTCGACACTTTTACATGAAACCTGTCTGTGTTGTAATGTTGTTGTTATCCTGTACTTTGTCTTCTGTGTATAAGTTTTCTTTGTGCTCGACGCTTGTGAAAAGAGGCGTATACCTATCATGGCTATAGAGTTAAAATAAAGTTTATATTGTTGTTGTATTGTTATAAGATACTTATTGCATCAAATTGTAAAAGATTTATAATACGTATTTTAGTTAGGTAAATCGCATAACCTCATCATTTATTAAACCTGTACTTTTAGAACAATAATTGTTAAAATAATTGAACTCAGGTATAGCCTTGAAGCTGAGGTTCTTGTAATTTTTTCCCTTTCTGGCTCAATATGCAAGTGTGCATTTCAGAAAAATCAGTGACA
>LD355355.1:0-11383 GCA_001465055.1 Ptychodera flava | reverse complement strand
TATCCAGTGTAAAGATCCAGTGATCAACAGAAATATTATACCAAAGGGATATTTTGGGGTAGAAAGACAAAATATGATATCCATTTTTACTGCCCTGTGTTTCAATAGTAACCTATTTGCATTTTAAATTTCAATTTGTTCCCAAATTCCAATAAAAGTAATCCCAGTTACTATTCAAAAGTTCTCCTAAGTGTATTTATCATAGCATGAACTCAATGTTCAATTTTGTTTTATATTGCCATGGTAACAATTTCGGTAACCACAGTTTTTTCTTAAATCATAGACCCTTGAGAAGATCTATGTTAAAACATAATTTACTGCTTTTGATTTATTTTATGGATTTCGAAGTACCAACTTTTAACGTTTGTATATAGAAATAATAACGCGAATAATAACAGGTTCAATTTCCTTGAAAATTTCACCATAAGGGTATTTTGGGTCGAAAAGACCAAATATGATATCGATTTCAATGCCCCATTTTCCATGGTAACCATTTTAGGGGTTGAAAAGTTCTGTTTTTCTAATATCCAATGAAAAGTTACTTTGATTGATATGAAAATTATCTAGCGGGGGAGTTTGGGCCAGAGAACACAAAAACCAGACTTATTTTAATGTTTTGAGCTGCCATGGTAACTATTCTGGGATTGAAAATGTTACTTTTTCCCTAATTCCTATTAAAGAACTATTGATTGATGTAAAAATTGATAATAAGGGTTTTTCTGGTTAGCACACCAAAAAAATCACACTCATTTTAATGTGAGATGTTTCCATGGCAACCATTCAGGAGCAAAAATAACCAATTTTTCAAAGATTCCTTCGAAAATCCAGGAATCAACAGAATGTGTTTTATATCAAAGGGATATTTTGGGTAAGAAAGACCAAATATCCAGTGTAAACATCCAGTAATCAGCAGAAATATTATACCAAAGGGTTATTTCGGGTATGAAAGACAAAATATGATCCATTTTTACTGCCCTGTGTTTCAATAGTAACTTATTTGCGTTTTAAAATTTCAATTTTTTTTCCTAAGTCCATTAAAAGTAATCCCAGTTACTATGCAAATGCTCTACTAAGTGTATTTATAACAGCATGAACTCCATGTCCATTTTTGTTTATGTTGCCATAGTAACCATTTCGGTAACCACAGTTTTTTTATTTAAAACCATAGACCCTTGCGAGGGTCTATGTTAAAACATAATTCACTGTTTTTTATTTATTTTATGGATTTCTAAGTAACAACTTTTAACATTTGTATAATAATAATTGTTATTTCGTTGCCTTCATTCTAGAAAGAATAATAAAGATAATGTATATTGGGGCCATTTTGGTCAAAATTATGTTTTCCGTTAATTTTACGGTGTTAGAATTAATTTTACATAGACCAGAAATAATTTTTCAAGCATTTTTAATTGTGTTTCATGCAGTCATCCCAAATAAGTGATATATAGTATATTACTAACTTATTATGCATTTATCGAATTAAGTTTATGCCTTCAAATTAATTTTGTGTACTGAAATTTATTCTACTAGTATCCGAACCCAATGCTCCTTATCACCGAATGTACCATTATATTTATCACAAGCAGTAACAGTAGCGCACAGGTTTTTTTTTATTTTTTTTAATTTAAAACATAATTCACTGGTAGTGGTACTTATTTATTTTATTGATTTATAATTAACGACGTATAATAATGTTCATTTTATAATAATTAGTTCCAGAGACCAGCTCTGGAACTGTTAGTTTTTGCTCGCTTTCCTTCTTTCTTTCTTTCTTTCTTTCTTTCTTTCTTTCTTTCTCTATTTCCGGTATTAGTACCGTAGAACATGCTATACACAAATTTTCCCTTAATTACCCAGAATGCATTGCGGCACGCTTATGACGTCATCTCTCAGCCCGGACGGGTTTTACGGGCATTTCTTGTTTGTTTATGTATTTTTTTTTTATTTTGCATTGCTCAACTATCATATTGCGTTCAGTTATTAATAATTCTAAATTTCTTTCACTTTGTTTTTTGTTGCTTTTTGATTTTATTTTTCTCTAAATACTCGCCGTTCGTGGCGCTATACTGTTTCGCCCGAATGCTCATAACAATGGCGGCGGTAACGATCGCTTCGCTCGCATAGAGAGAGAAAAGTAGGCTTTCTGTAAGTTTACAAGCGCGGCTGGGCACATCGTGTACCTAGGCGAGGTGGGTGGGCGAGGTGGGTGTGCTCGAAAACGAAGATCAATGCAAAATTTGGATTCAAAATCGGCTGTTTTTGCGGAGAAACTGCCCGCCGTATTTCTGAGGAGCCACCAGCGGTTTTTCCTATATTAGTCTGCGGGGCTATGGTGGGAGGCCATTTAACGCCGGTAACATACAGCTCTGCCATCAGACCATGCAGAGCTAGGCATTCATAGTGAACTGTCTGTCATCGCACCGGCGCGGCATGCGTTGGCTTCACGTAAAAGCAACTCAACTTTCCAAGGTCAAACGGTCAGTATCTTGTGAAAACAGCGACATAGCAATGAAAATTGTTTTAGTCTGTGCTTTTAATCAAATGAAAATGCATGTGGCCTCGGTTTTCAATTTCAACGGCCGAGGTCAGATGTTTCCTCTCGTCTCATCATCGTCGTAAACCATGCGCCTCTTTACGGCAACAACTCAGCGCCACCCGTCAAGCGATTGATTTTTGTGTAGGTCAGCGGAGCGCAAATAATTGCTCTGGCTCACGAGAATGTCGTCTGATAAACATTTCCGTGCGTAGTCGCCCCCGTATGTATCTGTTGCGTTTTTACCGTACATGTAGGCATTTGTAATCTGTGTACTGTAATTCCCCGGACTGCCTTGCTTTTAGTTGTATTATGGTGTTTACTGCTATCAGCCCTAACTGTAGGTACGTGCTTGAATATTAAAATCCAAAGCACTCTTTCATTCTGCACCTATCTTTGTCACACATACTCTTGTTTCTTCCGCTGCTCTGGTCTCTGGAACTTCGCTTTTGCTTGCAAATGCTTTCTAGTTTATATTGATTTCTTTGCCTAATTTCAGGAAAAATAATGAAGACAAATTATTTCTGATTGTTTAACTAACGTAAAATTATGGCCATGTAGTGGTGCATTATTTTTGTGTGACCTGGCGTGACCCAATAAACTCTATGATTCTGATGATTAGCTAGATCTCCCCTTTCCCTGGTAGCAATGGCTAAATTTGAACATGGTCCCTGTATACCTTTCAACATTTTTTTAAATGCAGCAGGCCAAGACAAGGGGAAATATTACAAGTTAAATGTTTCATATTTAATATTGCCCAGGGCTCGAAATTAACTTTTTTTCCCTGGTAGTCCACTTGGGCAACCATATTCTGAAGTTGGTAGCCCGGTGACACTGGCTGGTAGCCCATGCATATTTTAGATCAGGGGTATCTTTTTTTCGTCAACCAGACAAGAAAGGGCTATTTTACAAGGTTCTGCCCATGAAACAGGTGCAATGGACGACAGTGAGACTCAAAAGTTTTGTGACCTACAAACAACCCGTTACATTCTCACAGTTGTATGCAAATTTTAAAAGACGCCATGACAACATGACAACAATATGGCCTTTTCATCACTGAGACATACTGTAGCAGGGCTTAAAATAGACCATGGCCCTTCTGTTGGGAGGAGACATAATTTCCGTGTCATTGTGATTGATACATTATTATCAAAATGCAACGAGAATGCGTTTTTATTGGCCATCGTTTCCTGTTCCTGTCATTCAAGTACGTCAGTTCAGATATGGAAACTTTGTTGCAAAGTTCCACCGCACGGCCGGTCGTCTCCACAACAAAGTCATACCATGGCAAATTTCTATGCCAAGCTGGGTTTGACTGCATTTAGATAGCTCGTCAAAAGTGACGGACGCATCTTTCAACCTTTCAGCTTGGTGAAAAACGCATTTATTGATTCACCAAAGACCCTCGGACTCGCTTATTTGTGCACAAGTGCTACATGGACATAGGAAAAAGTTACTGAATACTCACTCACTGTTCAGTGAATCCACCATGATGAGAGTTCTCAAATCAAAAAATGTTGCCGAGCTTGAATACAAATGTCTTCTCATTAAATTACGTCATGTTATACAAGAGTTAGCATTCCAAAGTCTGTCACCCTGATTTTTTCAAAGTTTGGAGAAGGCCGACATTTACATCTGAATGACTGAACGACGTGAAACGCAAAATTCCATCGCATATTATCTGGCAATATGTACAGTAGAAATACTGTATACCGTCGCTCCAGGTACGTATAAGCTTATACTCCACAAAATGGCCACAGGCGGCGTGAAATTTCTGAAAGGATTTCCCAAACGTCTTACTTGTTACCTTAGGGACTCTCTTGTGATGTCCTGAAAAGTATTCTCTGCAGTAATTCTAGTTTCTGTCAACATGCAAAGCTCAACAACAATATAATAGCACTGTAGCACGCGACGTAGTGTACAGACTACACATTCATGCGCAGGTAAAGTCAATTGCACATGCTCATATTGGCAGACTACACTTGCAAACGAGTGCGCATGTGTGAAGGTATATTTGCAGCAAATACACTGGCATAGACTCTCCACAGTCGCTGTGCCTTGTTTTGTGCGTGCCCACGCCTGCCACGATGGGCCTGCATTCGAACACCTCTTTTTCAGAATTCCCACAGCTTCAATGAACTGTTATTAGATTTCTGTATAATACTTATAGCCCCTAAACTTGTAATAATTAATATAAGTATTATATAGAAATAATAACGCGAATAATAATAGGTTCAATTTCCGTGAAAATTTCACCATTAGGGTATTTTTGGTCGAAAAGACCAAATATGATATCGATTTCATTGCCCCATGTTTCCATGGTAACCATTTTAGGGGTTGAAAATTTCAATTTTTCTAATATCCCATGAAAAGTTTCTTTGATTGATATGAAAATTACCTAGTGGGGTAGTTCGGGTCAGAGAACACAAAAACCAGACTTATTTTAATGTTTCAAGTTGCCATGGAAACTATTTTGGCATCGAAAATGTTACTTTTTTCCCTAATTCCTATTAAAAATGTACTCGGACATAAATCCTGGTATTTTGGGAATAACCTCATTATTATACACCTTTTTTAATTCAATTATACCTCGAAAAAATCAAAATTAAAGCTTTTTTGGGATACCCGTCCCGCACTGCACTGAGCGATCGCGAGCAAACTGGGAACGGGTTAAGCGCGTACGCTAAGCGCACAAAACGAAATTTCAAACCCGCGCAGCGCAGTGTAAACTTACGTGTTAGAAATTGTAGGTCGGCAGCATAATTTCACCCGAATTCACAGGCTTTTGATTCCGCACTACTAACTTTGTGAGTACCGAATGTTTAGAAGTATTTCCCCGCATTGACGTAATGATGTTTTGAGGTCAAAGGTCAAATACCGTTCAATAACACCAAAAGTTATTGTACTTCGCGTCAAAGTTATTGGACTCTGCGTCCTCTGATACCGAAATGGTTCTACTCGGGAATAAAAAGGACGCGATGCGTTCTAAAGACTCAGTATACCCAAACAATCACGTGATGCAGGTACAAACAAACCCACATGTGTACTAACGCGTACGGAAATACATGTACGTCTATGCGCGTTTGCGCACATGCCTTTGTTTGTACCGTGGTCGATTCGAATTCCGGGTTTGGCCTATTTACTGTACGAAGAAAACTCCATAGATTGCAGACGAAGGTGTATAATAATAAAGATAATGTATATTGGGGCCATTCTGGTCAAAATTATGTTTTCCGTTGATTTTAGTGTGTTAGAATTAACTTTATATGGACCAGAAATAATTTTTCAAGCATTTTTAATTTTGTTTCATGCAGTCATCTCAAATAAGTGTTATATAGTATATTACTAACTTTAATATTATGCATTCATCAAATCAAGTTTATGCCTTCAAATTAATTTTGTGATAAAATTACTTCTACTAATATCTCAAATTCATTTTATGAACCCAATGCCCCTTACCACCCAAGGTACCATTATTTATCACAAGCAGTAACAGTAGCGCACAGTTTTTTTAGTTAACACATGATTCACTGGTAATTATTTATTTTATGGATTTACAATTAATGATTTCTTTGCCTCATTCCAGGAAGAATAATAAGACAAATTATTTCTTATTGTTTAACTATAGTAAAATTATGACCATGTATTGGTTCATTATTTTAGTGTGACCTGGCGTGACCCCATAAACTCTATGATTAGCTAGATCCCTTTCCATGGTAGCAACGGCTAAATTTGAACATGGTGCCTGTATACTTTTAAACACTTTTTTTAAATCCAGCAGGCCAAGACAAGGGGGAAATATTACAAGATAAATGTTTCACGTTTAATACTGCCCTACTTGACATAATATAGGGCCCTAACTTGTGCGAACGTCGTAGGAAACACTTATTGCAACAATTTATCCTAAATATAAAGAATCGGCTGTCAATTAAACTGCGGTTGCGGTTACCAACTGGAGGTAAACAGTGAGACTAAACGTGCCCAGAAATACGATCGCAATAGACTAATCGTTTTGGCGTGTGCAAACTCACAATTATAGAAAACCGCAAAGATTAGTCGTTTTGGCGTGTGCCGGCTAATCGGCTAACAAAAAACAGGAAACCGCAAAACCGCAAAAAGTGATAAAGAAATATAAATAGCTATGGAATACACTGCAAATTCTTCTGGCTTGAAATATAACCACTTGGTTTGTAGGTGGCTTGCGGGTGAACCAGTTGAAATATTTCGGTTTGCCCGAAATCCACGAAGGTTTTTAAGGTTTGAAGTCACGCCACCACACAGAGTATAGATGGCGTGTATTCGTACCAATACATTGGTGGCTTATTATCAAGCCCGTCATGGTATAAATTTAAGCCAAATGGCTTCTTTTTAAGCCCGTGACAAAATAATTTATCGGTTTAAATTTGAGCCACTGGCATCGTTGGTTTGTTTATATACCGACAAATTCATTGGCTCATCTTTAAGCCAACCACAAGTGGTAACTTTGTGGGCATGGTTTGAGTATAAACCATTCAAGTTTATGAAATTAATCGGCCTGTTTTCAAGCCATTGTCATCATCAGTCACTGGTTAATTTCTAAACCAGAATTTTACATCACGTCACGACTTGACAGGCCTTTCGCACGATAGTGAGGACCATGCGCATTCAGTGCAACAGATTGATTAGCTTTAATTTTGGGCGATACGATTTTGTGAAGTTTTCAATTGAACAAAAGACATGGACTTGCTTCAAGTCTGTGGGCACATAAATATCTAAACAAAAAGAAGGAATTAGCCTAATTGACAATAAAAAGCGTTGATCTCAAATGACGTCATTTTTCTTTCATTAACATGCAAAAATAAATGTAGGGCCTATACGTCGGATTGTCAACATTTTCCAAGAAAACGACGAAAGTAAAAACCAAAATAATTCATGGCTCAGACTAATGCTACCACAACCGTGAGTCACGCATGCAACAACAAACTTTGGCCGAATGCGCGCGTGTAGCAAACCTGAAATCGCGATCAATGCTATTCTCTGTAGGCCCGGATTGTAGGCATATCCGTAATTTTTGCCAGGCCACAGCCTTGATCCTGGGACAAGTCTGACGCATTTTATTATTAAGGACATGTTTAAAATGGATGTTCTATGCCCCTGAATGTGCCAAAAGTATACACAAGCCATAGCAAACGCAACTGATATTCAGACGGTCGTTCAAAGTACCAAAACAGCGTACAAGGAGGAAGTCCTTAACCTTTGACCGTCATTTCACCCTTTGTAACATTACACTTTAAAATAGTTCAATTTTACAAAATGATTCACCAAGCCAATGTTTAAACTTCGTTGTATACATTATATATCCGTGACATATGTAAGAATCATAGTACTTGTTGATTGATCGTACTCTTCAAGGGACCGCTGGCTAGTGGAATCCCCATCCCTTCACTTTAGGCAGTTGCGTATTAATTCCTGTGTGGCACAGATACTGCACTGCGCGCCAAAAATTCCGAATTCCACTGGCCTTCGCATCGTAGCCGAGGCGTTATTGACGATCGTATCAGCGCTTACGATTCCGTACTCCGGCACAAGTCGACAGTAATGGCTTCCGTCACCGATGAAGAATTACTTCGCAAGCAAGAACTGGTTATGTACCTCAACGATAGCTATTCACGGGTCATGATCAGATGCAAGTTGCAACCGACGTCTTGGAAAGAACATCCACAAATCAAACGTAAGTTTGTTTTTGCATATTCCGTGGAAGATTTGCAAAGTTATTGATTTAAACCGGGCTTGTTTTTTCCTCAAAGCATATCGATTAGCTTGAACCATTTTTTAGTAAAATACATGCGTTTGAATATTGTCGGAAAAAGTGAAAATTTCCTTGTCACAACTATTCGCCATTGTCTTCGACATACCGCTACACCATGGTCGGGTGCACTGGAATATTGATAGCACTGCTTGCTACTCATTGACATTATCAATGATCATTGCCAAGGATGTAACAAATTAGCCTTTTATTTCATTTTATCAGGCTGAACTGATGTGTGCTTGTCCCTTTCGTATGGTTATCGTGTTTGTATGGCTTTTCACGACCGCGAATGAATGTGTTTCCCGGAAATCGTCCGTGCTGGGTGAATAATCAAATGTGTTTTCTTAGCTCCACTGTGTCAGCGGGTCGGCGACGAGGAGCTTTTCTAAGAGTAGCCCTGAGTACAGGTATGTGTGTTCCCGGCGTTATACGGCCTCTACCATTAGCTAGCCCTGCAACGATCTATGCATAACTGGGGTTGTTGCAGCGAGATTCAAAATGGCGATCCCCGTGGGTAAACAACTTGTCGAGTACGTTATGTTTCAGAAAACGAGCGGTTTTGGATGTTAGGAGAAGTTAATCGCATCTTTCCGTGGGTCAGTAAGTAGGTTAAGGTAGGCAGGGAAAGGATTTTGCCCCGATAGAGCAGAATTTTGGCCAAAAAGACAGTGTTTTTGTTGCAGTCCTCATCCGGACTACAGAGACCCCAGTTACATGTGTGTCGATAGACCGTTGCAGGGCTGTGACGGATAAGTTATAACGCTGGGAACACACAGACCTGTACGCAGGGCTATTCTGAGAGGTGGATCATGGATGCGTCGTCCAGTGTACGTCGTCTGTAGTCCGCTGTGCATTTAATAACTCCTTGCCATTGTCCATCCTGAACGGATTGATGGCAATCATTTAAATTTTGTCATCCATCTGTTCACAGGAAAATTGCATTTAATAACCCTTTGTCATTATTGTATAGGACGGAGACACCAACAAATAGCTGCAACAAGAGCTATTGCCACAGTAAAGAGATGCCCATTTTACCAGAAAAAGTGAGTAAAACTGCACATTTGTTTCACGCTACCTTTCTGTATGATTTTCAGGCAAACTGACTTGCTACAGCTTATTTGCAGGTATCCTCATGCCATTCATTCAATAACAAACATACTGTTTCATTGATGATATTTCTTGTTTATGTTGATAATATAACCTCAAACTGGCAACTTAGATGATTTTATACAGACACATACCTCACAAATCCTTTGGCCAAAATGGTTGATTCTGTTATTCAAGGCAAATTTATGTTTCCACAGCATGATTTGAACTTGGGTCCTTTAACATTGCTTACACAAATTTTGTGAGCCATCTTGTCACTCAAGACGGGTAAATGTTAAACTGATTCATTTTCAGCAAATAACTTCCTGTACAAATGTGACTATTGACTTCCACTTACTGGTAATAGATAATTATTTGTTTCTTTTTCAACAGATTGTCCAGGACATAACATACTTGATACAGAAAATGCCTTCAGCTCAACAAATTAACAATGGATTCTCTGAGTACAAAGTGTAAGCAGAATGAAGACTCTGCCCTCAGATATGGAATTCAAAGAGCGGATATATAAAAGGTAATCAAGTATCGTTATGTGCATTGATAATAATTACATCAGGCATGAATGTTCCTCATCTTTCCACATATTACACTAATACTTTGGGTTTTGTTTAAATTTCAGCTGTTATTACATATCTGTGACATATTATCTTTGTCGTGGTCACACAACAGACAGACATGTTTAAACATTTTATTGTTATAATCAATCATATGAGGGGAGCCACTTGCTTGCACCTGGTTTATGATATTGAATCTTAGTCTGGTGTATTAAAACATAATTAGCCATTTCCCTTATTTTTAAACAGGCATCAAACATTTTTGGTTCTCAAGAGTGTCTTTGGTGGAAAAACTGCAGTTGGAAAAATGGTAACAGTTGTGACGTAAGTATTTCTTGTTGACAAAAAATGTTACTGTGATTCAGTACAAACTAGTCAAGGCACATAATGTGCCTTGACTAGTTTGCTCTGACATTTGCTGTAAGTTTTAGCAATTTTCAATCGCCATTGTTGTGTGTAAAAACTGCAGTTTTGATAACTATATAACAGTCTCTTGAATACCAGTGTTCTGCTTGACAATGTACTGTGTACATGCTTAACAACCATTGTTATTGTTGACAAATGAATTCTATTCCAGACTGAAATTAGATTTTTAACAATAACCATGCTGTACACATATGAACAGGGTTGATAATGTATGTTAGACATTCATTATGCCTTAAGAAGTAGAACAAGAAACTGCAGTATATACACACACAAAAACTACTTGGAAATTGCCAAAGGCTACAGCTGATGGAATTTCATCATGCTGGATTTATAATTTCTGTCAGATTCAGTAGAACGATGTCCGTGTAACCCTACACTGGAAATTTCTCATAGCCCTGTTACATTCTGAAGGCTGGTTCAGGGATGTGCACATATCTGTACCAGCTCTGAGAAGCTACAGAGACTACCAGCTATTAAAATAATATCCTCAGTATAGTATAGTCAGAAAAATAAGTAGCACAGCTGCATTTCACATCCATGTACCTAGTGTGTCAACAGTCCTGTACAATAGTTTTGCAAATAGTACATGTAACATGGGTTTGAAAAAATGAGCTTGAAAATTTTCTTCCAAATCAACCTTGTGGAAGCAATGTGTACAGTTCTGTCATAGGCAAATTTCAACATAACTTGTACATGAATGTCTGCATAGGCACAATTGCACTGTGTGTTTACAATAAGGCTGGTACAGGGAGGTAAGCTTTTATCTGACAAGGGTAAAAAGGGGCTGAAAATTTCACAGCTGGTATGTGGATGTGTTCATCACTGTGCCTCAAATGCTGAACACAGGTCCTGGTACAGGGAGGTGATCAGCACTTCTGGTACATGCATATAGTGCTAGGCATGTCACATACCTGCAGCACACATTCATATATCAGGGATGTGTATAAAATTACCCCTGCTACAGTGTTGTCAGGTACA
>LD355352.1:3872-15072 GCA_001465055.1 Ptychodera flava | reverse complement strand
GAATATGACTTTGTTTGTGTACCGTCTATTTACTGTCTGTTCTGTGCTGTTTTGTGTCTATGTTTACAACTATTGTCTTGCGAATTCCGACCTACTGTCATTGGATTTTGGATTGGTATGATTGCAATTATTTTTCCCTCCCTGGTTGTCATCTTATGTAGTTTTGTTTTGGCTAGCTCAGTGCCAGAGATTATTGTTTTGGAATGAACATCATCAGCTACTTCTAAATATGAATTGCAGAAATAGAAAAGTAATTTTTTATGGAATTACTTCTTGAAATCAGGACAGAGATTGTCAGACCTGATGAGTTGTTTATTATCACTTTATCAGTCGAGGCATGGGATGAAATTTTACATTTAATCAAATAACTTACATTGAACTAAATGTAATGAAGATTTCAAAGTACACATACCGGTATACCGGTACTGTGTTATAAAGATTAATAAAACTTAACACAGTGAATATTGTTTCATTATTGAACTATTGTAACCCTCAAGTAGGATGTTCACCATAACATTCATATAGCATCATTATAATCTGTGAGTGAGATCATTGATCAGATCAGCACTCCATTAAAATATTGCGAACTTAAAACTTGAATTTTAAATGGGTTATCCTTATAGCAAATATCCCGCTTTTAAGAAAGTCCAAGTTATATTTATGATTCAACACCACTGTGGTTTTCACTGACTGAATCAAAGACTAGACTCACATTATAGAATCAGTATGTGTTTAGATTTAAGCCAGTGAAGTGCACTGACAGAGTTTTCTTTAATTGTTGTACAGTCGATTGTTCTTTAACGTGCCTTAAACATGGATTTTTACTTTTTTCCATTCTGACTAATTATCCCATATTCAAAACAACTAATTGTCATACAAATAAAATGGTTATAAATACAAGTAAAACAAAGACCATGCTTATGACCACACATCAGAGTTGTCACGTCTACCAAGAAATGTTCTTCATTGTAAACTTGTTCAGAATATTTTACAGTCTGTAAATGAAGAAAGACTTCTAGGTATACCGGTATCTGGTGTATGGGCAAAATGTCAAATATGTCAATGTCAAATATTGTTCATGAGAAATCAAGGAAAGTTTGCTGTGTGCCTGTACAAGATAAAATATTTGTCAATGCATATAAACTGTCGTGCGAGTTGATTGTCTTAAAATTATCACGTAAGGGGAAAGAGGACAAGAAACTAATCAAATTGATGTAATGTACTTACCCTGAGTGCCTGTATACCAGCCATACCAGCTGTTTGTTATACGGTATCTTTATCACTGCCCATGGGCCTTAGGCACAATAGAAGGCCAAGAGAAAG
The DNA here is from genome assembly GCA_001465055.1 of Ptychodera flava. Classification (NCBI taxonomy): domain Eukaryota; kingdom Metazoa; phylum Hemichordata; class Enteropneusta; family Ptychoderidae; genus Ptychodera; species Ptychodera flava. The sequence goes on along the minus strand of LD355352.1, from coordinate 13,749 downwards.
ATTTTGGAGCTTATAACTTAATAATTTCTGCATTAAATGTGGCCAGCTTCAATATGTGGAATTTATTTTATTTAATGAGGGTAGCCTGGTAAACTCTAGAGAGAGTTTATCTCCCCCACAATTATCGCACGATATGGGGCACGATTCATTTATGCAAATGAGATTTTGGGTAGCGAACGGTAGCGGAGGTAGCGGACAATAATTTCAACGTTTCATCTATTTTTATCTACTTAGCAATTGTTTAAAAGTATAGTATTTGCTAAATGTCAAACGATTACACCAAACTAGCAACCTTTTACGTGTCAATTAAGCGCAACACGGCATGCACTATATTCTGAACTCGGATGGTTATGTTCGCCGTGTGTGCGTAACTAGTGCGAAAGTTCCCAAGAAAAATATGATAACACTACCCTGCTACCCCCGATACCGATCGATACGTAGCGGAGACCTCGGCGAAAAAAAAATTGTGCCCCGAATCCTGCATTGTATACTCTCCCAGGGCCCTTGACATTATGTCAAAGTATCATATATGAAGAGGAAAGTTGGCTATGATAAACTTATTCAAAGTTTTTGTAACCTTTGATATATGTAAATGTATTGTTGACAAATAAAATTAATTATAATTGGTTTATTTACCTGATTTGAAAAGGAAGATAACACATGAAATCGAGAGGGAAAAAGTGACAAAGTAAATGGTAATTGGAATACTTACAGCTAGTCTAGCCCAAACACTGTCATGATAAGTTGTCAGAAACTCAAAGTTAGAAAAGAGGGCTCATAATAACAATAACAAATAGTTCTCTAAAGAAAAGGAAGAAGAGCGCTAAATTAATTACAATATTGAAGAAAATCACCAAATTACAACATGGTAACAGTTAAATAAATAAATAAATATATATATATATATATATATATATATATATATATATATATATATATATATATATAAGAAATTTGGGTTGACACACACTACCACACCTGGTTGTTAGGTTCCAAACGTATTAGAAATTTGGGTTGACACACACTACCACACCTGGTTGTTAGGTTCCAAACGTATTTATTATACCTCAAACACAACGTTTCGCTCTAAATTTAGAGCTGCTCCAGGTGTTTTCTACAATAAAAAGTACGAACATGAAAATTACAATGGTTGAATTGTGTAGGAAAACGAGCAATGTAGAGTTATAAGTCTGTGAAAATCTGGAAATGTACATGAATGACAAGAGAGAGACTAAAAAATTACAATGGTTGAATTGTATAGGAAAACGAGCAATGTGGAGTTACAAGTATCTGAAAATCTGTAAATGTACATAAATGACAGGAGAGAGACTAACCTCGAGGTTGTGAGTACGGTCAAAACTGTCTGGACCTACACCGTGAGCTGGAAATTGGCGCGCTGAAGTCCAGGGGGTCCAGGTGTCATCAGGTGTGGTAGTGTGTGTCAACCCAAGTTTCTTCTATCTTCACCCCACTCCACGCTCCACTGGGGATCACCTGAATTCCTACAGTTTCTTTTATATATATATATATATATATATATATATATATATATATATATATATATATATATATATGCCGTGGATATTGACAGGCGCCTGCCAATAGACAAAAGTTGGCTATTGACACATGGGACTTTTTTAGCCAAATTTTACCGGATTTTAGCAAAATAAACTTCCTCATGCTTCTCAGAATGTTTTCCTCTGCCATTTTGTTCGTAAGAATGAACAAAATCGTTGTCTACCTTACCATCCACGGTTCTTTTAATTGCAAAGGAAAAGCTGAAATATGAGGATAAGAGGTAATGCTATTGCAATTGGAGAGTCAGGAATTTCTTCTGAATGGCATCATCTTTTAAGAATAATTCTGAGAATAATGTTATAAACTAAACAAATTGTTTATTAGGTAAAAAAATCAATTTTGTGGGGGCAAAGCGACTTTGCTTCCCAAGCAAACCTATTTGTCAAGTATAGATCTATATTGAAGAACTTTTTTGCACATTGAGAAGGAAAGACATGATATTAAAAGTGATAGCAATGTTTACTATGATGTTTGAAGCGAGAAAAAATTGTTACCAAAATGTTTTAATTTCCGGGTACAGTTTTGTAGTACCCAAGGTCATTGGCTTTGCTATACCATGGAGGCAGCAAAGCAGTGCTGACCCGAACTGGGGGTCAAGGTTACAATGTTGGCTCCCTGTGTTGTGACTTCTTGTATCTTTCTCTCTGGCTCTTGCCTCGCACCGTTCTAGGCCGTGAAGTTACTCTTCGGGTGTATTTTGCTTGTTATTTTGGATTAGCTGACGAAGCTTTAGAATGCTGTCACCATCGTAGTAGTCGTTCCTCAATGAAGGCATGCGGAGCTATGTTGAAAGCGATCAAGCTGTCAATGTCGCAGCCATCGGAAATCACGATGCCTGTCATGACAGTTCTCTGATGTGAACTACTAAGATTTTCCGACTTTTACAATGCAAAACGGACTTCATCATCACTAAAGGGTGACATTGTACCAAATAAGTATCACCAATCGGCAAAAATACGCGTATGCAGGACCGTGGTTATGCTAGAGTGACACGGTGAACACGTACGACGTACCGTGCATGACGGCTTTTGCTAGCATTGCAAAATATTGATTTTCCAACGTATTAGAACTTATTTTGTAATTACTACATGGCAGAACAATGTGTTCTTCATTTAAGTGGAAGAAGAGTAGTTTATTTCACTAAAATATGGTGAATTATGGCAAAAAATGCCCCGTTTGTCAATAGCCAATTTTTGTCTATTGACAGGCGCCTGTCAATAGACACTCATATATATATATATATATATATATATATATATATATATATATATATATATATATATATATATATATATGTATGTATATAGTGAAATTGAATTGTGTATTTCACACTTTCTATGCATAACCAGATCCAGAAGTGTTGTACATAAATGGATGTCAATCATTAACACCAAAGAGAGAAAAGCAGTAAATCAAACACTTCAGGTGGCAATTAGACTGTTGCCAGTCATCCAATTACATCTCCTAGGAGGCTATAGAGAGCTATATTTAAAAATTTTTAGCAAATCAGATAAGCACATGAAGGAAAATTGTTACATCAATTAGAACGTAAAACATCATGTCATTTTTCTCTTTCTAAATACGTCACTGTATCAAATATATTTTGGAATATTAATGCATGTGAATTTTCAACATAGGGAAAACAGATAAAGATCTGGAAGTTGTCAGGCCTTTCAAATGCCTTTCATAATGATAAGTACACTTTGCAAAACAGAGTTTCAATTTTCATTTCAACAATGCAACTGAATGATAAAATTTGTGGCTGATACAATGTATTATAGGCAAGTATGTCGTATGATCCTGAGTTGTAATTCAAAAACACTGACCCCTTGCCCCTATTGCTCATTTCAAAAAAATACCGCAATTATACGGTGTCGCTCAAATTTGATCAGAATTGATATATACCAGTATGGGTACCAAAGATCAACAATAAATGTTGTTTCTATCTGTTCAGTGCAGGAAAATTCTACGTTGATGTTATGACAATGATTTCTGCACTGTACAACCAGAAAAACAATAAGAAATATTTAAACCAGAAAAATAAGAATGACAAAAGTAATTAAGGTTTGAAACTTTAGGTACTTGAGGTCAACTTTAGCAACATGCAGAGCAGAAATGCAGCTAGCCCCTCTTAGTTTGAACATAGACGGTCTTCCTCCCCTCTACTGACGGTCTTCTCCCCTCTACTGTCTATGGTTTGAGCAGGTCTGTTAATATGTAACAGTTCATAAACAATGACAGGAAATGACTCAAGTCAGTGGAGTTAGCCTGTTTCAAGTCACTGGCTGCACATTTGCAGAATTTCCCTTTTTCTTACCTCATTTTCACATTTTTGACACTGACATGTTCATTTGAACAAATTCACATCTCAACCCATGCATCTACCTGTACACCAAATACTGAGATTGGTAGCTTTGGCGGTATGGGAGCCTAAGTTGCGTGTGTCGGACATACATCCGCACATACATACCCACAAATATACAGACATACAGACGCCACCGACTCATCATATAAGCTCTTTTTGGTATGTATATTCATACCAAATATGAGCTAAAAACATAGTTAACCACATCACCAAAGTCAAAACAGCGTGACCCCCCCCCCACCATGAATCCACCAGCCCCCCACTAGGCCAAAGAAACTGACCTGTCCCCTAAGCTTATATTTGTTACTAAGTCCCCTAAACAACTCGCTTGTGCTATTTAGTGAAGACATGAAGTGACAGCTATGTTAAATATTTCAGTTCAAAATTATATTTGGAAATGCAGAAAATAACCATATTGATTTTTTGTAATGACTTATATGTGTCGTGATGTTGACAAATCACCATCGATTGTCACATTGTCAAAGTTCCTCAATTTCTTCAGTGAAAATGCGTCTTAAAATATTACATTTTGTCATGTTCAAACTGTAGACATATAGCGACAAAGCCTTTGAATATTTTGCACCCAGAATATCAGTTCTAAGTGAGAGAAATAACTGATTATTAGTTTGGAGGGTGATGTACACAGTGTGATTCGATTGTTCATCACAGTTTAGTGGCGATTTAAATTAGCCATAGGAACATTTAAACAAATTTCAATATTTGGATGAAATTTAAACATTACACATCATCTTGGTGTTTCTGTCTACTTAGAAAATACTATGATTTCATTGCTTGGATATCCACTAACAGCAATTCTATCACCATCAGCTGTCACTGCCATGTAGAAGGGGTTGATCCTTTCAAGTTGGAATAGATGACATCTCCACGTTCCATCCCTGCTCCACATTGAAACCCTTGCATTGCGATCACAAACATAAACATGATCAGTGCCATCAACGGCAATGCTACATGGGTAGTACAGCTCACCATCCTCGTGACCATTCTGACCGTATTGGTACAGGTAATTTAACTGAGTATCAACACACTTGATGCAGTGATTCCTACAGTCAGACACCATGATGACACCCCTACTGTTGATGTTGACAAAGCGAGGGTATCTGAATTGTGTTTGCCCAAAACCATGACCACCAACCTCTGCAATATATTCTCCATTGTGGCTGTACTTCAGGACACGGTGACCTTTGACCTCTGTAACAATAACAAACCCCTTCACACTAGCTATACACCAGGGATCAGAGTCTGTAGGTAGGGTAATTATCCTGATAACTTTATTATTTTGATCACAAACAACTATTTGCAAATTACTGTCATCAAGGATTAAGTAGAGGTTGTCCTGAGAGACAGCTATGGACAATGGCTTGAATGACTTGGCAAACTGACCACTAAAACTGCCCAACTCCTTTTCACATGTGTAATCTTTGTTCAGTACATGTACAATGTTGTTGTCTCTGTCACACACCAAAAGTTTATCATTTTGGAATGCCAGACCTCTTACAAATTTGAACTTGTAACCTTCATGACCATGCAGAGTTCTTCTTGACCAACATCCTGAAAGGTCAAAGGTCAAAACAGGATCAGTAGCATGAAAAACAAATATACTGACAATAGGCTGTACTAGAGCTAGTACATCTTTGAAGTGAAAACAGATACAGACACAAATGCAAGTATACTACAAAGTAAATTATTCAGGCAAATCTTTTATTATCATTTCTTTAATTTTGATGGCTAATTACCATGGCAATACATGCATTTCTTTTGTCCCAAACAGTCATCTTCAAGGATTGTTTACCAACATCTCAGCGTCTGTATGTGTTTTGTTGATCAAATTTGATTTTAGCATACCAGTGCAGTAAAAGGTATTTTGTCTGATACAGCTCATTAAGTGCAGCCATTTAGCCATGTTTCATAGAGTTGGGGTTAAAAATTATAATTTTGATATGTCTTCTGAGTTTCTTTCATTTAAATGAAAACTCTTTACAAAAGATTTTTGGATTGTAGTAAGTGTATTGAATTGTCAGTAGATTATGAATTCAAGAACCAAATATAATAATACAATACAATACAATACAATACTTTATTGCTCAACAACACACTCAAGGAGTGCGGTAAGGCAAAAATTACAAAACTCAGCAAACACTGGATGAAGCTGCTGCTGGGGGAGGAACTAAAGTACAATAAATAAATTTGGCAAGAGGTAGTTTATCTTTGTGAGTAAAGATATACATGAACTTTTCTATGTCATTCAAATCAAGAAAGCCTGGATTATACAAACTTGTGGATGAAAATAGACCATCTTGACACGTTCTGTATTTTGGATATTCTATAACAAAGTGAAATTCATCCTCAACTAAAGACTTACAAAACTTGCAGAATCTTTCATTTGCAGGAACTTTTGGAATTGACCTTCTACCCAGTTCTATTTGTAGGTTGTGATCCGAAATTCTTAGTTTTGTCAGCCACCTCCTATAGGTAAAAGATCTTATATCTAGCAAGTAACTTTCAAATTCAAATTTTGTCTTAAAAAGTCTGTAAGTTCGGAGCTTATTCCTCTGCATTCCACACTTCCTTTTATCATTATGAATGTTTTTCAGCCATGTTTGCTCATAAGTTTCACATAAACTATCATATACATTATTAACTCTGGAATTAATATTGCAAACACAAGACCATATATCGCTCCCACTGTGAGAGTTCAATATGCTTTGTATATAATTATACCAATCTGAATTCAACCTGGATGTATAAGCAGATCTCAATAAGATGTCATCTGATAAAACCAATCGATGCCAGTATTTGAGCATGTGTTTTATCACCATAAAGTGAATTGGATATCTACCCAGCTCTCCAACAACACCATCAGACGGTGCATGTTTAGAGACTCCGAGGATAAATCTATAATAAGATATACTAACATCATTGAAAAAGTTACACTTGTCATTAATTTCATGTCCCCATATTTCACAGCCATATGTGATAATAGGAACAATTAAACTATCAAAGAGTGATAATGCAACTGCATTTTTTTGTGAAAAGGATGTTTCTGCAATTTTGCTTTATTGTAGATCTTTCTATGTTTTATTGTAAAACCTGTCATTTTACAATCTAAATAACAGTGATTCAATAAATGTTGCACTTATCTGTGAGTCATAATGCCATGGTGCAAAAAATAATCGCAATCATACCCATCCATAATCCATGACACTAGGTCAAAATTCGTAATACACTAGTTATAAACATAGACACAAAACAGTACAGAACAGACCGTAAAGCACCGATACACACAACAAAGTCAAATTCATGAAAGAAAGATATACCCTACCAGACAAAAGTTTCTTTCCATGTACTCGCAAGTTTTTAAGGTGTGAAATGCGTGTAACGTGTAATGGTACACGCGAGTGCGGTAGTGTCACACGCAGTAATTTTAACACGCACGTGTTTTATTGCCGAGGGAGATATACCCGCACGTCCAGTTGTGGTGCGCCACCAACGGTGGGAAACTAGGCTCGTAAACGTCAGTCCCTGTGTTCATTTGGTGCATGCAGTGTGGTTCTACATTTTGTGAACACTGAATTAAATACGGTATGCTTGTTTACATAAAAGTCGTAAAATACTCATCTTTGTCTGTTATTTTGTCTCAAAATTACACAGAACTCTTCCTGTAGCTTGAATTCTTACAATGTCCCATCGATCGTCCGCAGTTTATATTCCGACCTTCTAATACAACAACAGTTAGGTATCAAACATTTCATATTTTTTCTCGTGTTACTCAAAGTGAACAGAGAATTAATTGTCAACATAAAAATCTCGTTGAATACTCTTGTTTTGTCCGTTATTTTGTCTCCAAATTACACGGCTATCTCCTACCGTAGCTTGAATTCTTACAATGTCCCATCGTCGGCAGTTAAAAATCCGACCTTGTAAAACATCCACAGTACGGTATCAACAATTACACTTTGTTTCCTCGCGGGACTCGAAATGAACACTGAATTAAATACTGTATGTTTGTTTACATAATAACCTCATTAAATACTCATCTTTTGTTTGTCATTTTGTCTCAAAATTACACAGATATCTCTACCGTAGATTGAATTCTTACAATGCCCGATCGTCGGCAGTTTATATTCCGACCATGTAATACAAGGACAGTAAGTTATCAAAGTTTTCATATTCTTTCCTCGCGGGACTCAAAGTGAACACTGCATTAAATACTGTATGATTGTTTACATAAAAATCTTGTTAAAAACTTGTTTTGTCCGTTATTTTGTCTCCTCCCGTAGTTTGAATTCTTATATTGTCCGATCGTCGGTAGTTTAGAATCCGACCTTGCCAAACAACGACAGTAAGGTATCAAAAATTACACTTTGTTTGCTCGCGGGACTCATAATGAAAACAGAAAAACAAATACTGTTTGATTGTCAACATAACAACCTCGTTAAAAACTGTTGTTTTGTCTGTTATTTTGTCTCAAAATTACAGAGATATCTCCTCCCGTAGTTTGAATACTCACATTGTCCGATCGTCGGCAGTTTAGAATGGGACCTTATAATACAACAACAGTACGGTATCAACATTTACATATTGTTTCCTCGCGGGACTCATAATGAAAATAGAAAAACAAATACTGTCTGATTGTCAACATAACAACCTCGTTAAATACTGTTGTTTTGTCCGTTATTTTGTCTCAAAATTACACAGATATCTCCTCCCGTAGTTTGAATTCTTACATTGTCCCATCGTTGGCGTTTTAGAATCCGACCTTGTCAAACAACGACAGTACGGTATCAACAATTACACTTTGTCTCCTCGCGGTACTCGAAATGAACATAGCTTTAAATACTCTATGATTGTTTACACAAAAACCTCATTACATACTCTTATTTTGTCCGTTATTTTGTCTCAAAAGTACACAGATATCTCCTCCCGTAGTTTGAATTCTTACATTGTCCGATCGTCGGCAGATAAGAATCCGACCTTATAATACAACAACAGTACGGTATCAACATTTACACTTTGTTTCATCGCGGGACTCAAAGTGAACAGTGAATTAAATACTCTATGATTGTTTACACAAAGACCTCGTTAAATACTCTTATTTTGTCCGTTATTTTGTCTCAAAAGTACACAGATATCTCCTCCCGTAGTTTGAATTCTTACATTGTCCGATCAGTCAGAAAACAACAGGCTAGCAATTGATCTAACTCAGGTTGTGGAATGTTCAGAACTTCGCAAGTTTCTTCTGTCATAGTGTGAAGCCATTCCTTGAAAAGTGCCACTTCGCGTCTTGTTTTCATTTCCGTGTTTTGGTTTTCTGCGGTGCAACTTTCAACATGTCAGCTGTGTTGACACGGGGACATCTCCCTTTGCAGTCCCAGACGGCACTGTCAACAACGCTACCGTCGCGTTATCCTTGGAAAATACTTGTTTCTCAAGTGTCACAAGGTGTTTGCATTGTGTCTCCGTAATAAAATTCACTTTCGAAATGATCAACATATTCGCAATTTTGCCAGTCGTAATGCCGGTCCTCCATCGAGCTGGTTTCAATATACCGGTACAGTAGAAGACAATTTTTACCAATTTGAAAGTATAAAGTAGTCCGCCAAATTTGATACTCATTTGCATAATTTAGCGTGAAAATACCGAAAAATTATTGAATGGGCACGTGACTAATTTGCATAGTTATTTGATGGCTTGTGACATTCTCCCTCAATCTGTAAGTACGTTTTTAGCTGTTTGACAAGGAGTTTATTGTTAACATTTTGTATTATTATGATAAATTAATAAAGTATAGGAAGCAACTGTGTGGTCAACAGGGTTTTACATGACGCGCATTTCTGCGTCCTTTACGCATAAAACCGGACGAAGGACCCCTCAAAAACTAAACCACGCGTCCCTTGGGACGCAGAAATATCTGTT
>LD355343.1:9878-23147 GCA_001465055.1 Ptychodera flava | reverse complement strand
TATATATATATATATATATATATATATATATATATATATATATATATATATATATATATATATATATATATATATATATATATTACTGATCTATAGTTTATGTTTACACAGCTTCGATGCTCGTTCTTATCATTGTTGAAATATATGCGTGGCATGGTTTTGCGATACAGTGAACTGAAACATGAAAATATACAGTCCCTCAGTGGTCACTCTAGTTAACATACATGGAGATGTAAGTCCTAGGCAACCATTTGCATACTGCAGAGTCGCTAACAACATTTCTTTTTACAAAAGCTGATGTCACTTAAAACGTATAGGTCTTATCCTATACGTTCGCGCTACAATATGACATTAAACTTGTCCAATGATCATTTTCATTCAAGGTAATATATTATCAGGTCCATGGGACATTGTGATTTACGAAATAAAGTAGGACCATCCTGTGGATCATGTCACTGTATGGCCCTGACAGCTGGTAAAATAACCATGAATGAGCTTGGCCGGTAGAAAATGTCCGGCCCGTGAACAAAATGTGTGTAGTGAAAGGCTTATTCAGCAAAGACCAGACAAACAATACCGGCAGTTTTTCTCACGTTCAACGCACTTCAAATGAAAGTATATGCAACTCGCCAAATACATGTTAGTAATAAGCATCTTGTCTTTGTTTTCACACACAAACATCTTTTTACTTTCAACATCTGATTTTCAGACATTCTGTCTGGATCAAACAGTTGAACTTCAATTTCACTACGCTTGTAACTTGTTTTTCACAAATTTACCACATGAGTGAAAAGTGCGCTCTGACCTGTGGGTAAAATAAATGCGCACATAAAAGACCTACTTCCTTCAACGTTCGTACTAATTTATCTCTTTCGATGGAATTCAACTTCAATACACACATCCATACACAAATGAAACACTTTCACATGATTAATCTACGAAAATTGGAAGTATTTGATGATTCATAATAAAAAATATGATGATTTTTTGAAATATGATGAACTTTTGAATATACGATCTGGTTTGATGATAAAATCTGACATGGTACCTCATTTGCCTGCCGTTGGTTAATCGTCCTTTTTAAGTTACAGTGAAGCTGTTTTAAATTTTATCATGAAATGGGTACACAGAACTTGCTTATCCGAATAATCGTCGAGAGTTCCGAGTCCCAACTCATTGCCGATGAAAACGAAAGACGGATAATATTTGTGAGTCTATACATAGTCTATTACATAGCCAGTGGAAATTTTTCAACTGTCTATCTATAGACTATCGCCCATGCTAAGATAATTTGGAAAATCATGATACAGCCTAAATATAGAGGAATGTGTTTATATTTGTTTCAGTGAGAAATGCGCTCTCAGGTAATAAGGCGGGCAGAGGCCAACTGCATGGCTGTGCGGGTATATCGCACAATCCATAGCCAAACTGGAAAAAGGAGATGTGAAACAGAGATTTTTAAGTTGATCCTCGAATTGCATATTCATGAGTACACTTTCTTTATTGAATGCGGACAATGGGGCCTTTTTAATGGAAACAGTTGTCAAGCAGGCACCTCTCTGACCTCCAAGGACCTCTCAACTTTCGGCTAAACAGGAACATTCTTTACGCGTAGTCATTTGTATAGCCAATTGAACCACACGCTAAATTCCCTATTGTTATGCAGATATGAGGTAAAGCCATTCACGGCTGGCCAGTCGGTGTTGGCTCGCTGACAAATGCACACGATCACGTCCCCTTCAATTGGCGACGACACGGTTCTGTATTTTGATCACTGGCTTGGTGAGTGAAAACATGATCTGAAAATGACCGAGCCGAGCACACCTGACGCACACAAGGTAGGTAATATTCCAGTTTATTGAGGTTGAGAGTTTTTTTCTGGAATGTGATATCATGTTCGGTGAAAGGATTAGGCCGGCGAAAATCGGTAGGATCGATTCTAAGCGAGATCGATTCTACTCGATTGTATGTGAACTGCCTTGATTTCCTGAAAGCAACAGTGTTGGCACCATAACCGGCTGAGTTGGGCCTTGAGGGTGGGGCTTTGTCGTGGTACATTCTGTACAACATGTTGACGGAAAACTTGATCCACTCATATATATTTCTCTACCGCAAACGTGCTCTCAAAGAAGGGATCTCATACCGGAATATAAAAACACAGTCGCGGCGTTTTACCGCTGGGAAATGCTGTAACTCGCTGAATTGTCGATATATATATATATGCAAACGATCAGTTCGTATAGAAATTTAACAAAGAAAGTAACAAATAGCGGGTCATTATATATGGCGACTTGTTTGTTGTTTCGACCATGGAGGTACTACCTCCATGTTTCGACACAGTTTTGTCCGGATATAGTCACTGTGATAGAGCAGTTTTGAAAACAGTATACAGAAATAAGGCATAGGAAACTATGTTCGGCCTCATCTGAACGTGCATGAATAAATACTGTTGGTATAATGAGTTATGCACGATCATAGCTACGTAACCTCGTCACTGAAAAGTTGTCAGTTGAGAGAAAATGATGAATTGTTATGAGTCACCGTGTCATGACGTCGGGAAACCTCTCTACATGGATGAGTTAGAGACGCCCGACGCGTTTTACCTCTTCCAAATTATGCTCATTTTCAGTACAGCTGCAACCGCACGACTTAAAAATAGACTAAGAACACGCCTCATCTCACTCAAAGAAAGAATATACTATTTGGGAAAACCTGAATCGTTGCATAATAGCATTGTACCGTCAGACCCCGCTAATTGTACCTTTATTCGTCTGGTAGTTCGAACAATACCTCAAAATCCTTCCATGAAAGGATTCTATGCTGTTTGAATTGTAATTACATGGGAAAATATTGAACATTGTGTTGTTCGATAGACCTGTGTGACGCTGGCCATGAAAGGCGCGTGTATTTATTCCCCTACACGAAACTAAGACCAGTAACTTTCACATTGTAAATAGTAGTTCTATGACGGAACTGCTGACGAGTAACGAATAGAACCGACCGACGATTCATGAACGAACAAGGTCAACGGTTTCGTGAATATGCCTGCAGTGATAACCATCGGTAACGGAGATGTTGGTTTTTCCCTTGCTGCCGGTTCAACGTAAAGTGGGCAAATATTTCAACGGCGCTGTTTGAATGGTTTTGAACAATTGTATGGAATGTTTTCCGCGGAGTCAACATTCCACAAAAACCAGGTACGGATTAGACACGTTTACTGAGAAAACATACCATTTGCCCAAAGACCCTTTCGACAAGCAGAAGGTCACGTGTGTCCTCCTTGTCCATGGGATCAGCTCTTGACAGTGTATATCGCCGTTCAAATCAAAATATCTCTTCACAATCGACAGGACGACAAGTGAATATAAAATTTTTGAATGAAAACGTGTCCCAGAAAATTTTCAAATACCTATGACCTTAAGCCTGGCTCTAAAGCCTGCCACGTGACCCAATCGAACGAACATGCCTTTAATACAAACATCTGAGATCAGTGCCCGAATATCTACAGGAAACGTCTCCTTCAAATATCGGCATCACTCTTCCAACACCCGCATACTTTAGTCTTCCACTGCGAGTCATATCTCTCCTGCGTCAACCTGAAGTAGTTTAATCGATGAAAAGGGCTATTGTTACAGTATATTTGCATTTCACTTTAATCAACAATTTCTTTCTGTAACCAAACTTTCCTTATTTAAAACCCTCGGACCCTAATTGTGTTGGTCGCACCCAATTTAAAAAAAAAAAACAAATTGTAAAAAGTTCCGACCGACCAACTCCATTTACTAATGGAATGTCAACACAAAAATATATTTGTTTGACTTAACATATTAATATTGAGGCTGAGATAAATGTGTCACTGGTTCCGGTAACTAGACTTACCCTTTTTTATTTTTCAACTCTAAATATTTTTTCATGAAAATAGAAGGTTACATCAGGTTAGTCCAGGAAATACTATTTCATAGGTTTGATGATCGATTTGTTGTGTTCGTTTAACCAACGCTGGCAACTTCAACACGGAGTATATACCAGGGTGGCTGGGAACCCGTCCTCCCATTCTTGAAAGCTTGAAGAGCCCACTGTCATATTTGTTTGTTTTGTATAGTTATTGTCAAGAAAGATGTTGCTTACTAAGAGCCTGGCATAGGAATGGACCGAGTACAAAAACAAGCTCTTTTGAAGGGTATTAAAGATGATTAAAGTAATGCAATGTTGATCACGAATTGTCAAGTTAGTTCAAAACTCGCCCCTTCTAGTAATTTCATGAACCCTGCAGCTCATCGATCCATGAAAGCACACTTTTCGCCTGAAAGCAAAGAATCCATTCATGAGTGGACACATTTACCGATAGTGCTTATATATCTTGGGAATGAGAAAGCATAAAACGTATGCTGAATTTAAACACAATACATACTTCTGTTCAACTACACGGCATAGTCGTTAGGGTGTGTCTGCGATTATGATAGAAGTTGATGTGTTACACAAACTGAAAGGGTACCGTTTATCGACCTGTTTTCACGGCAAAAATCTTAATTTTCGCTCTTCCGTCCACCGTCTTTATCCACTAAATGCACCATAGAATAAACACAGCTTCTTATCACTGGCAAGGCACTCGATAACACAATACTTTACTATGCAAAGTAAGCCTGCAACTACAACACTAATCTAAAAATAAAATGAAACAAAATAAAATTTTGCTTGTTTGACACAACAGTCATGTAAAATTTACTGTTTATTTGGATTTTAAATATGTCAGTTGTTATTCTATTGTAAAACAGTTTACCAGATGAAGTGCATTCAACACCTACTATCGATAAAAAGCACATTAAATTTACCCGTATAGTAAGGCATTCATACTATGTTTATAAATACAGCGCACTGTTTCCCCCTGTAAACTCAGTGTCATAGAATGCTGCCCTTTGAATGCTCTATAATTCAATAATTAATTGCCATCAAAATATAACATGACTAGATGTTGGTTAGTCAGGTATTCACCGTTTCCCGACAGATGTTTTGTTGTCTATCGGCGCTTATATGCTAATTTACTTCAAAATTTCAGGCCGCGGATCTCAACGCTGTGGTGATCAGTGACGGCCTTGGGAACGTCAATACGTCAAGTACTACAACGTTGAACAGAGCCAGTAGTGATGTTGTAGTGTATCGCCAGCCTGCCGGCACGACCGATTACTCTTACCCTGGCTATACAAAAGATTCGACGACGAAGAAGGACGTCTATCGTGCCTGCGGTTGTGTCTTCATCTTTCTTTTCGTGTGCGCATGCGTTGCTGTCGCTCTGGTTTTGGTGTATTTGTGTAAGTATAGTAAGATGTGCTATTTGTCTAACCCGTCCAAATGCTTGTCTTGTGTAGTTTTAGTTGTAAGGCCATAATTGTCAAAGTACTTGTGATAACAATAAAATTGAAGAGGTTGGTTAATAATAGAGAATTGTTTATGTTTGAAACAATACGATTAAACCAACTTGTCATCATAAATTTTTATAGTTGGCGTTAAATGTCAGTTATAGATGTAATTTCTACCCTTTTACAACTGGTTAATGAGGTGACATTTTCTCACTGTCTTCAGGGAAGAGGGCTCCAGACGGAAGTCGCGAGAATCCAACAGAAACATCAATCAGTAAGTTCTAATTTTTCATTTTCCTGAAGCTACTTTTATATGTAGAAATCTGCACATAACGGTGACGTGTCTTTGAAGAAAATGATTACTTGTGTTAACAGAGTTGAACGACTGTATAAAGCATAGCTTTTACTGTTCGCTTTCAAGGAAAAATAAATGCCGAGGAGAAATTTGAATTGTAGAGGCTCTAACAATACCACATCCTCCTTGGGGTAGAAAATTAGTTTCCTTCTCTTTTCTTAAATGCGAGCATACCCGCTTGATTATGTCATATACTGCAGCTTAGTGTTGGTCAAGTAGGGCTTGCCCTTTGGACATAACTATTTATGCGTACCTGATACTGTGTGGATGTATAATCTGGACTGAGCACGTCCGATACCTTCCAGTTAGACCGATCCCTTCTAGCTAGAAGAAATTTGAAACTACCGTGACAAGGATGACGACTTATTTTAGACCCTCTACTTGACAACATTCACCCGAAGTAACAAACTGAATGTTTTCAATACAGGTGAAATATATTTCCGAGGATCGTTTTCGATAGTCAGTATCAATGGCACCGCCGCTGTGTTCATCGACGAATACAGGGACATCGATTCAGACGAATTTGTGGAACTGGCGGGCAGAGTTGAAGAAGCGGTAAGCGTGACGCTGTGCTTCTAGAGCACTTTAACGCTTTTGAGCGCCAAAGTTACACCTTTAGAAAACATACTCCGGTCAATTTTTTTTTCAGATTTTGGTCACAATTTTGATAACAAACTATAGCCAATGAAATGTGATGTCTATTTGGTCCAAAATAATAAAAAATTACAGAAAATTGCATACAAATTGGTAAAAATGGTGCATTAAAAGTTTGGTGAAAACAATTACAGCACTCAAAGGGTTAATTTCTGAGTTTGCGCATTTTCTCGGCGGCAAAAACGTAATGGGATACTGGGGTCTACCCTGGGTCACGTGCCCTGTGAGGTTGATCGCAAACACATGCAATGATGTAAATGTATCGTGTAGGAAAGTAACGTGGAACTATGGCATGTTGAATGTAAAAAAAATATCGACGAAAGTCTTCTCATATAACGCACAGCCTGCCGTCTTTCAAAGTGTAGATATGCCTTTATTATTTGTAAATGCTACAAATGATTGTAGTTCATCAACAAATTATCGTTTTAGAAGTTCACTCACATGGGTACAGTTTTTTGTAAACGAGCATTACACCATTTACCAGTTTACCAACGCATAACAAGAACATGACATTGTATGAACAGTTTGACATCTTAAGCTAACAATATGTAGATTAGAGTTCATTTCCTTCGGAAATCATTGATGAAGCCGTCAAAAAAACGAAGGTAGTACCACCGTGGAGGTAACAGGACCCCTTTACCCCTATGGTACCACGTGTCACATTTTACGGCCCTCTGATCCATGATATGTTGTCACGTGCACGACATATATGTTCATTTCTGCATCTACTCGTAAGTCGGAGACACGGGTTTGCCGAGATCAATCACCATGATGCCTCTATGAAGGGGTAAATTGGCGCGTCAACACGTAATAAGACGCTATCTTTGTTTTTTCCGTCTTTGTCCACAGCTAGATAATACTTACAGAAATAGCAACATTTCGTCAGACTTCATGTACAGTGAGGTCGTGTCCTTTCGGTAAGTTGATCGTCCCAAATATCAATTCGTTAAAACGTGGTTCCGAGAGGAGCCAGAGTCTTTTGTCAAGCTACAATGGTTTAATTATAATCTTGTCATCTCCTTGTTGATATATCGGCAGAGAGACAACCTTAAGCTAACATTAATCACAATTTTTGTATTTTTCATGAGTAGTGTTGTAAGTGTTCTATCTTTGCCAGGGTCGAACCGGTAGCGAAACGATGATTCATGGAAAAAAGTGGTGACGCTATTTAAAAATTTTCAGAAATATGGGGTTACCTTGTTCTCCTTAAGTCCTGCGATTGCCTTTACCTGAAATAATGCACCATGTTTATTTTTATAAATACTCAGAAATGGCAGCATCATCTCAGATTTTCTACTGGCATTTGCATCACCTGAAGAAAGGACAATGAATGATTTCCAAAATGACGTCAGAGCAACTATTGAAGAATCTTTACAAGAAGGAACGTTTGACTTTGAAATTGATGTACAGTCACTCATTCTTGAAGGTGAATTGCGAGCTGACTCTTGTTTTTGCTGAAAGTGCAATGATACCTTTTTCTCCATTCAATATGTGAACGCGTGAAAATGATATATGATAGCCTGTTTCAATTATTAGGATAAGTAATTACAATACCCGGTCCAATTTTGTACTAATATCTTTTTGCATCTCAGGTCACGTCATCGCCAAAGTATTGTTTTATGGTTCTCAGCGCTGTTTGTTAGCTAATAATTGCACGCCCTACCAAACCATATATGTGTTTTATTTTATAACTTCCCTTTATTAGCACTGTTTCTCTGTTCAATACTGATAATTTCACACAGTCTACTGTCACCGTCACGTCACTGGTACTGACGTTTTATGTGTGATGATGATAATGATGATGATAATGATGATTCTTGTCAAATACTTTAACTTATTTATTCCATTTCAGAGTACACTCCAACTCAACCAACTTCACCTCAAACACGTAAGTATTAAATACGGAGAGATTGAAAAGTTATTGTGAAACAATGACGGCGCTAACAAAGTGGGATTAGAATTATAAATAATACAGCAGACGGATAAATATATTATTTGACACCCGAAATCTATTTGTAGATTATTGTCGTCTTGGTTTTTGCTAGAATTATCAGGCGGGAGCAAGTGCAAATAAAGGCTATATATCAAAGAGCATATATGAGTGCACACACTGTCCCCCACGAAGAAAATAATTAAGAATAGTTTGGTAATTAAAGTAGCATGTTATTGTCAAAGAATTACATTTTCAGCGTGTATTAATACGTTTAAACGTAAATATGGTCTCTCAACATATGTACGCCTTTGCACTTGTCATTCAACTTGAATAAATAGATTTCAACTTCCAATTAGCTTTCAAAACTCCGTCCCTTGCACAGTAATACATTTATTCGATAAACAATCCATTGCGTCCACTGTCGAAGTCCTGTATATGAAGTCTGTGATTGGGGTTTATTTTCCCAGCTCAGTGCGAAGACGGAGAGGTGTCTTGTCGTAATGGAGGGTGTATAGTTGAAGAAGATCAATGTAATGGAAGGGGAGACTGTTCTGAAAACGAAGACGAGTTGATCTGTGGTAAGGCCTCCATTTAGGCCCTACATAATGGGCTTTTACTGACCAGTTTTTATCTGTTTTGAGAGAGAGAGAGAGAGAGAGACAGAGAGAGAGAGAGAGAGAGAGAGAGAGAGAGAGAGAGAGAGAGAGAGACAGACACACTTACACACAGATTGGGAGGTCGAGGTAGTGTGGTGCATTTGTGACAGTGAAAGAATAAATATTTCAACTTATTTTATCACTCGAAAACCAAATAATGTTAGCATTCGTTATCCTATTGTTCGTTTGGGCTTACTTTCAATCGAGCCTTGAATTATGCAGTCAGAGAAACGTAACCGAATTTTTACGTATTATTGGACTTTCAGTGAGTTTTGGCGAGAGAGGCGTGAGCAATGGTGGAGTGATCAACATACGGATTGTCCAGGAAGTGTTTCCACTGTGTGCAGACAACTTGAATGAACTTGTCTCTGATATCATTTGTAAACAAATGGGATACAAGTATGTAACAAAGTGTAAACAGATGTGTGTCGTTGCTTTCTTAACTAGGCGTAAAACATGATGGAGAAGAATGGCGTAAAGGGAAATTGGATTCAATTGAGCCTTATGAGCTTTCTGTGAAATCCCCAAAACAGTCGTAATATTTGATTTGTAGCTATTTCTGTACATAAACACTTAAAACACGTATATTTCGCCCTAACAATTATGGAGAAAGAAATCATAAATAGATATTATAACTGCTGAAAGAATTTATGCATTATTTCTGATGTTACAAAGTTATGGCATATGGCAACGTGGCTACTGAAGTAATGCGCAATTTAAGCGTTATCCAATAAAGTCCAACGATTTCATTTTCCCACATCCCCACATGTCAGTTTCCATTTTTTTACCTCATCAACATTATTACCGTTAACAAATGTAATTGCACATCCCCCACAACAGGAAGTCTATCAATTTCAAAACGGTTCCAGTCGACGGCGCGAATTCAAGTTTTGCAGTACTTTACGAGGATATAGGAGAGTCTGAGAGATGGCTGTCCGGCTTGGTACAAATAAGGTAAATCGTCATCTGATTTTTAAGACATTTTCGTTCACGTGAACTTTCGACGTTAGGGCCAGCCACATTGTCACAAAACTAGATTACTCAAAAAATATATAATAAGTAGTTTTATGTTTTGAAGCCCAGTGACCTTATTGTGTTTGAGGGTATTGCCGCAGGTGATGTAAACGAAAAATTGAAATGCTCGTTTAAAGGTTGTAATTTATATAATTTTACATGATCGGTAAGGCAAAAAAAGATTCGTTTCGGTAACCCGCGCGCGTCATTTCAGAACCCGCGCATCATGTTTTTTCTTTACTCTGGGGTGGGGGTTACGGTTACATACTCATCAATATAGCTATCCTTGATATTCCTGTTTCAGGGGTACCTAAGAAAGTTTAGCTTTTGAATGAAAATGATAGCTTTGACACCTTGCAGGATAGCTTGGGTAGGGAAACGATAGTTGCTGGAATGGAATCCGTAAGTTTGGTCATCTTAAACGATAGCCTTGAACATATTTTGATGTTAAGGTGAAGTACTACGAATTACGTCAAAATTAAGTTGTGGTGTCATTTTCTTGAAACTTTGCACAAATATTCTTGGAAGTTGTGCAAGTGCAAAAATAAAATAAAAAATGGGGGTCACCACGCTCGTTTCCATGGAAACGGACGTTAAAATGGCGTAGTTAGAAATAAATAAAAACGATATAATTCACTTAAACTAAAGAAAGCAATTATAAAAAGCTTAGCAAATGAGTTAATTCTAATAAATACCAAGACTTAAGATCCATATCTATCGAATGTATAGTTTTCATGATGTTTGTAAAGAAATTTTTACATAAGTATCGATTAAAAAATGACGATATCGAAATTATATCACTACATAATTTTCGAACTTTCTTCCTGTCGCTTTGAATGGTGTCATTTTGACCAAACTTGGCGAATAAAATCCTGACATAATACCATTTAGTTTACACTTTTAATAAAAGGTTGTCACCACGCTACTTTTTACAATATCTCCAGGTGAATGGGTAATATGCGCCATATAAATGGGAGAGAAATCTTAATTTTTCGCTCATATTGAATAAAATCAGCTTCCTAGGGGGTCAAAATATGACAAGGTTATAGGTCACATGTATTTCTAAGACACTGGGTCAAAAAATTAGGTAAAAGCGCAATTTCAACAATGTCAGGTGATGTTAAATACATGCGCTACAAAGTAACCCATTTGCGGCAGGCTGGAGTTAAATCTGCGCAGAAACGTTCTAAAGCGTGTGCGCGTGCGAATTCGTCGCCCTTTACCTTAATGGCTGACAGCAAAAGCAGTGGTAGCGGCGGTAAGTATGTTACCCGTTTTCTCAACAAATTTACCAAATTATGTTGTGTAAGATGCCGCGTTCAGTGAGGTTCAGGCTCAATTACACTTCTGTAAAGTTTCCGCACCCATTTTATAAAACTTGCAGAGAAATCACTGTTCCCGTTTTCGAAGTGAACAGGCTATCAGGACGTCCTATTCTAATACATATACAGGGAAGAGAATGTATATGAGTTAAGACGTTACCAAGATTTCAAAATTGGCTTCAAATAAGATGAATAGTTATCTTCTCTACCTTCAATTTATACACGAGCACTTTTTTATACACTATCACATACACAATCCATTTACATGTATTAGAATAGGACGTCCTAATAGCCTGTTCAGTTCGAAAACGGGAACGGAGATTTCTCTGCAAGTTTTGTAAAATGGGGGCAGAAACTTTACAGAAGTGTAATCGAACCTGAATCTTATTGAACGCAGCATCTTACACAACACAACTTGCTGATTTTTTTTTGTCGAAAACGGGTAAATATTTACCGCCGCTACCACTGCTTTTGCTGTCAGCCATCTTGTTTTATACCCTCAAAATCAAAATATGTTCAATGCTATCGTTTGAGATGACCAAACTTACGGATTCCATTCCAGCAACTATCGTTTCCCTACCCAAGCTATCCTGCAGGGTGTCAAAGATATCGTTTTCATTCAAAAGCTACACTTTCTTAGGTACCCCTGTGTTTGCATGTCCAAATATACTAAAAAGAAAACGGAAGTATTATGCAGCCAGTGATAAAAGACAATAACTGTTGCATCAATAGTGCCAAACCAGCATTGTTAGGAATGAAAAAAAGAAAGAAAACCGCGCCGTCGCCTCACTTTCGCTAAATGTCAAGGACAAGAAACAGTTTTTTTGGCCTAATGTTAAAAGACTTTGTGAGAGATGACATCACTAAATAACAAAGATTTCCCGCAATTTCTTAGAGAATGGTTATAAACATACTTCGGTGCAACCAATGGGTAGAGTCATCAGAATTGTTAACCAGTGCACTACTGCCTTCCTGTTTTCAGGTCCAACTGTACATCGAATATGCTGAGCTACGTACAGTGTGTGGAACACGGTAAGAAACACGCCCTTTTTTAAATTTATCTTATTCATTAATTCGCTTTTAGCCGAGGGGTATTTAAGATTAAAGTCGTTGCTAGGTGATTTGATGCTGTGACAAGATGTAAAAAGAAAGGAAAATGTCAGAGTGTAAAAGATCGTTAAGCTACTGTAAAACCATTAATTATCACGAGAATTTAATTTCACTCACAAGGGTTTAAGTTCGCTAGTTTTTGCAAACAAAACAATTAATTCTATTGTTATTTAACATTTTTACTTGCATTTAATTCAGCTGATTTATGTTCCAGCGAGCAGAGCGAAATTAAATCCAAGTGAAATAACCGGTAATGCTTTAAAAAATCTTATATTGGTGGCGACATCTTTGTTCGTTTGGTCGTTTCGTTGTTATTTGTATTTTCTTTGTGGATGTTTTTACTTGAAGCATTATCAAGTGTCCACCATTGACAAATCTTCAGACACCGAAATAACTTTCCTAGAGGCGCATTCTATCTTAAGGTAGTATGCACCACGAAAGTGAAAGACTTAAACTTTTGTTCTAACATTCCTCAAGGAATCTTTCAATCATTAATTCTCTTTCAAAATCAAGAATAAAAATAGGGGTCACCATGCAAATTTTGGTACTAGAGAAACAAATTATCCAAGATTTACCGATATTAGTAATTCAAAATGGCCGCCATCCCTGTGTTAACTCTATGGAGAAAAATAAAAATTTTCGAATTTCGAAAAACTAAGCCAGTGAGAAGTTTTCTTACACCAAGAGCTTTAAAATGAACCCCCACATGTGGTATATCAGAAGAGAATTGTCAAAGTTTAAGAGTCCGAATGTCTGTCCCCGAGCATCTTCGCTTGCCAAGGTCTCCGCTCCGGGCAGCTGGATGCTTCCCGAAATCAGACCTTGGCTGATAGACCCCCTAAATCGTGTTTTTTAAAGCGCCACCACA